>JASDQU010012824.1:136246-183709 GCA_032191745.1 Picea mariana
CATGTTGCTTCAATACATTCCTACGGAAGATCAGGATGCAGACATTCTGACGAAGGCGCTCGGCAGGAGCAAATTCGAATATCATAGAGACAGGATTGGGGTGAAGGATAATCCCTTTCTTGTTGAGAGGGAGTGTTGAAAAGTCAACAAGAAACATGTGTCTAATTTAGTTTTCTCTTAATTAAATTAGACAATAAATATTAATCTATTATCTCATTCATAACTGAGTGGTTTGGAATTGTAACAGAATTGTAAGTGTAGTTAAGTGAGTTAAGCTTAGTTGTATTAGTGCGAGTTCAGTGAATTAATTATTCATTAATTCACAATCAGTTAAACTCACATGCAACTAAAGACTTTCCACGATTAACTACATGCATGTCATTCCAATGGACACCAGTTGAGATAACAGGTGAAAGGGACAGTTGGCTATCAGTTGTGAGTTGTTCACACATGCATTGGATATGCTTATGAGCATGTGCAAACGATTCATTCGACAGATTGTGAGAATTCGGATTGCAGAGTTTGTGCAGAGGAGGCGAGTGAGACGATTGTATGGTACTGAGAGCTCTTGGATTAGAGCTTTGTACGAGATTGTTTCATGATTCATGATATACATAATATATGATAGTGGGGTTTTTAGCTTTACGCTTTCCCGGTAAAACTTATTGTGTTATGTGTTATTGATATTTCACCTTGTGCATTGTGGTTGTGTTGTGATCGTGGTTGTTTAAATTGCTTCCGCAATAATAGTAGAAGCGATTCTGTATTTAACAAGTTGCGGTAATTGTTAGATCAGGAGAATCGCAGGAATACATTAATTTGTATCGAAATTTCTACAGATTCTCACAATCAATCATCGATAAATGAACCTCTATGCTCTTTAAATAGAGATCATGGACCAATTGGATGTTAAGCCATAGATCAATGTAGTCATTAAGATTGAGGAGAATATGATTCGTTGTATCACTCTATGTCAGGAATATATTGTGACTATCAGATTACTTAACTACAAATGCATACTAAAGAAACACACTAAGAAACACATTTTTATCTAACGACACATTAGACCAAGTTGATCTTAACTAACTCCTAAGTGTCTAAATATCTTAATAGATATTTTGAATATGTCAAAGGTTACTGACTTCTTCAACCTCGGTCTAACGAAATTATTATTATAAGAGATTTTAAATTTGATGAAAAGATCTTGGCCTATGAGTTGTGAGCCTAATTCGGCATCTGTACCTTCTTCGGCCTTTGAGCCATATTTTGTTCCTAATCTAGTTTCTTCTTCTTCTTCAGATAATGGCAGTGAGGATGAAAATCCACCTACACTTGCTACCCTTCCTTCATATGAGTCCATTGAATATGAACCTACACCAGCAACATAGCTTTCCTAATGGGTCCATTCAACTCGAGAAGTAGTTCTTGATATTGTCAATGATCCTTTAGATCAACGTCGAACATGTCACAGTTCCAGTGAGCCTCTTCTCTTTTGGCTCAAGTTTCAGAGACTCGTGATCCAAAGACATTTGCAGAAGCTTTAGGTCATCAAGATTGGGATACAACAATGAATGAAGAGTATCATTCTTTAATGGTAAACGATACTTGAGATCTTGTGCCTCTCCCGAAAGGAAGAAAACTTGTCAAATATAAATGTGTGTACAGAACTAAGTATGCATCAGATGGAATTGTTGAAAGACACAAGGCCCGGTTAGTTTCCAAACAGTTCTCTCAAGTTGAAGGCATTGACTATAATGAAACCTTTTCCCCTGTCGCAAAAATGAATTTCATCCACCTTGTTCTAGCCCTTGCAGCCTCACATAAATGGGAGGTCCATCATATGGATTTCAAATCTGCCTTCTTGCATGGGATTTTGCAAGAAGAAATATACATGGAACAACCTCATGGATATGTCCAAAATGACTCAATTCTTGTTTGCCTCCTTAATAAATCCCTTTATGGTTTGTTGAGTACTCAACACACTCTTAAAATTTCCAAATTTTTGGGTACCACTTTTAGGGCTCTAAACAGTGTTTTCTTGGCTTGCCACAGTCAAATTATAGACGAAGTCATATTTTGATGGCATAATGCATAGTTCTTGAAAATACATTTCCAACGAGCTATCACGCGCCTAAAACGGAGATCGTATGCAAAATTTACGACCCTGGGACGTTAATGTACTAACTTACCCCAACGGGGCCCACAGGACTGTTGGCACTTCATCTATTATGATCTATTATTGAGTTGTTGGATTAGCCCTGTGCCTTGAAGAACTTAGGGTTTACCTTGGGTACCATCATTAGAATGAGGGGAAGTGCCTAGGAGGTTTCCCTCGAGATATGTTAACCGAAAAAACATAACAAATATTAATTGAATAAATAAATAATTAAGATAGAATAAAAATAGAATACAATACAATTGATCCGAGAATTTATGTGAGATATTTCTCTACAAAAATTCTATGATGAGGATCTTTTGTTGATGATTAATTGCATGTGAACATGAACAAATAAATTCTTAACAGTGCATAAGAATGTGAGCAAATTGTCACAATTATGTGCATATGTGTAATTAAATCTCTACTTAATCAAGCGAGAATGTAATCAAAAATCACACATATAATTTGACACCCATGTGTTAATGGAGTTCACCAAACTCTTCTAGATACATCTTTGGATCCACTTGGAATACAAATTTATTTATTATCCTTCTTTTAGCAAGTTTTGAAACCTTCTCACAAAATGTGGCACATGCTCCATACAGGGATGAAACCTAGAGCAGCCTTCTCTTATACAAAGAGAACTTAGGGCTCTCACATAAGTGACATTTCTTCATACACCAGAAGGACCAAATTCCTTTCTTCCAATCTCTCTCTCTCTCTCTCTCTCTCTCTCTCTCTCTCTCCAGCTCCATAAAGGGCTTCATAAAGGGATGATCCAAGGGATGAAACCCAGAGCTTACATGAGGAGTTTATATAGTTTATTTAACTCCATAATTCAAGGAGACAAGGTTTGCAATTTTAGGATCTAATAACAACTCAAGGAAAAAAATGAGAAAGAATCTCAAACAACCTATGACTTCCACTTGAGACTAGGAAACTACTAGTGATAAAATGAGGAAGAATCCCAAACCAACTCATGAGACTCTCAGCTTCCCTTTAAAACTAGGAAACTAATTTGTGAGGTGGATTCTCACACAAAACTAATTTCCCTTTTTACAAATTAAATGACAAATACATGAGTAATTCCACTCACTTCAATTATTACTCATTTTTCCATTTTAGTTGAATAATGCATGAGCTTCTCACACTCATTTAAAGTGTTGATCATTTTTCAATTTAAATGAATCATTCATGAGCATTAATCATTATTTTTCGCCTATCATCAATCAACATTTTAACAATCTTCTCCATGGTGTGCAAAGTAATAATTCCCTATGTGGAGTTCCTCCTGGATCAACAATACAATTAAAACAAAATGATAATGATAATAATAACAAATAAATATGAAAAAAAATAATTTTTCATTTATTGATTTAGGATTTAATTTACGTAGATGTTATGTCTAGGTTGTCATTATAGCTCATAGCTTAAGGAAATTAATCACTAACTTAAAGCACATAATAAAACTTACACGTACACATAGTTGGAGGATTAGTACCCTTGAGGGGAAAGAATCTGTTGAGTTGTATAACTAATAAAGATAACCACATAGCTAGTGAGTCTAGGGCTTTAAGAATATCCTAGGTTTCCATCCCCACTTTCTCCCCTTGAGAGCCCTAAAGTGTGTTTTGAGTGTTGTTCTCAAGGTTCCATTTTGAGCATCAACATAGAGGACTATAAAAGACCATAGTATCCCATAGCTTCGCATTAAGGTTGTGTTTCTTTATATACTTTATTGTTAACTCCAATGTAACAAAGACAAAGACATAGTGCTTCATTTCTTGGTAGTTATCACATATTTAAAGAATCCATATAGTGATCACATAGTTAAAGAATCCATATTTAAAGAATACATATAGTTATCACATA
Source organism: Picea mariana (assembly GCA_032191745.1). Taxonomy (NCBI): domain Eukaryota; kingdom Viridiplantae; phylum Streptophyta; class Pinopsida; order Pinales; family Pinaceae; genus Picea; species Picea mariana. The sequence continues at coordinate 140,277 of JASDQU010012824.1, forward strand.
GTTAAAGAATCCAATGGTGTGTTTTTATTTATGTTAAATCATTAAAAAAATAAAAAGATAGTCACGTAGTTGAGCATAAGCTTAGTGTAGTCATTTTAAGTTTAGATCTATTTTGATAACAATACCATTGGAATATTCAAGGAAATTTGTAGATCCATTTTCATCTTCGTCACAACCATGTTCACTCTCATTGGATCATCTTTGATTATATTCTCCAAATCAACAATTTGTTCAATTTCCTTCATGCACTTGTCTATTGCATCTATATTGAAATCTCCTTGAAAGTTTGATATGTTGAATTCTATTTGTGTTCCTTGCTTCAATATAACCTCTAGAGTCTCTCATTCTTTTTCCACATAACAATGCACAGGAAACCCTCAAAGAATTCACCATCATCAACAAGGGGTAACTAGGGTAAATTGTTGATGCCTAAGTTCCAAGCACCTAAACCCAAGCGAGTCAAGAGATTTGAACTAGTGACCTTCCCAACTTAGGGGAGAGACCTCATGTCTAGCTCATGAATGCTTGAGGTAACCTTTGGGGATTTTAAATCTGAAGGACATGGGGGTGGCCTTTGATCCACTTATGTGTGCATGGGTCATGAGATAATTTAAAATACAATCTCTTTAGGTGAGCCTCTAAAGTCTCTCTATGAAGTTGAATTATCCATTTTGAGAATTGGTAACAACCCCTTCCTTGTATTTAAAACTATCATGTCTTAACCTCCTCTTTGAGGCCTTTGTCCTTTTTCAAATATCATTGTACACATTCCTTCTACCTCTAACCAATCTTCTTCTTCTTCCTCCTCAACCAAAAGCAAAGCCTCTCTATGCCATATGAGTTTCTCTGAAACCAACCAAGGTAATAAACAACTGCAAACTGTTGTAGGTTCAAAACCTATGGACATTTCCTTATTCAAAATGTCTTGGTGGATTGAAGTCTATTTCGGTCACCATGGAAAAATGTTAGTGCACCAAATCCATGAGATTGTAAGAAATTGGTAGAGCTTTGAAAAGGAGAAGAGATGTGGAGGGGAAGTTGAAAACCACACCTCAACCACTATTCTATTTGGGTAGTCATCGATGAGTTGAGAGTCAACCACATCCATAGGGACTAGATATTGACCTAGTGTTGGACATGGAGGAAGTTATGAGGCGATGCTAGTGAGTGGAGGAGGTGTTGCTTCATCCCATGCACACTATAAAATCATTGAATTAATTGATGATATGTGTGCCTCAATTTCAATAGCATGATAGTTAACTCACCACTATCGGGTTTCTTAGTCAACCTAGACTTGTAGTCAATACGGAACTGACAAAGGGTGTCATTAAAACTCACACAACCAATAAAAGTCAATGTAGGGAGGAAATGTCGCTTCTCTCCCATGTCAATGAAACTGCTGATTGATAAGAGACCTTTTGATTATAAGGAACACCATAATGTCCACATCAGATTCACTTCAATATGGCTCGTTATAACCTTCTAAATTTTATAACCAATTCTTAGGTCATTGGCCTTCTAAAGGGAAGAAGATAAATAGAACAGTGAATGAATAGTGGGGGGTTGGTTCAACATATGTTTATCTCATTGAAAGGTTTGACATATCAATATTGGATTAATGATTTGATGGTTCTCTATCGAGGAAGGGAAACTACCCATTGTTAATTTAAGCGCCCATAGTTGCAAAGAGGGAGAGATTTGTGGAGATTGATACAAGCAAAAAATTAGTCATGGAGTTGAATAAAGCAAAGAAAAGGGGCTATTCACTCTTGTATTCATTGAGATCTTAGCACAACAACAGAATCTCAAGTAGAGCCCTTTGTATATGTTAAATTCCTTGAGAATTGAGAGTTGAGCAGACCATTTCGAGCTAGAGTTTTCCCAAGCTAGGTTTGCTTTTGAGGAAAATTCCCCTACAGTAGTGGGCTTACTGTAGCAAATCTCAGACCATATAGAAAAAAAATTCCATAAAGAACACTCAAAAAATATATTACAATTGAATTCAAAGGAAATCACTAACTATCGAGAGGAGAAGAAGGATTAACTCACCAGGAGTCCTACGGTTGTTGTCATTCCTGATTGCCAGAATCTCCTCGCTCTTTTCCAATATTTGCTCTGCAACCTGCAAAACAAACAAGCCTTTGCATAGAGGTATTTATACTAATAACTACATGTTATTCCAATGAAAAATAACACAATGATCAAATCAATTAATATTCTATGAAAAATATATGAAAGACTTGTAAATTTAAACAATACCAATATGATACACTTCAAAGGAATGAGTTTCTTATCGATAAACAATAGTTAGGTAGTTACAAATTATATATGTCTGGTGCAGCGTTGCCCTGTCAAGAGACTCTAGGTCCCTCCACCCAAGCTCCTGCAATAAGGGTTGGTTTTGACTCTAGAATCACCACGGATCCAAAGAGAATATATGGGAGACTCTTGGTCAGATAGATTGGTGATCAGAAAGAGGCTGGAAACAAGGGTTTCCAAGTCAAAAAATTAGCAGCAACAGGGATATGTATGGCCTTATAGATTTGGAAGGTGTAGCCAAACATGTGTTTTCTATGATGTGCAAAGAATCATTGCCTTTCTCCTTGAGCCAAATGTTTCATTTATGCCATCTCCAGTTGGTTATAGATGGTTGAGTACGAGTAAATAGAGTTAGGTAACTAACCAAACCCATATCTCAACATTTAATTAGGAAAAAAAAAATAGCATTTATTGGCATGTACGTGATTGTCCCTTGAGTAGCTCGCGTATACGCATGTTGCATAACTATTAGGGCATGTACATATTCCAAAAATTTAGAAGATCTCAAGGAGGTATGGGGAAGAAGTTTATGTAAGTAGGATAGGGATTAGGCAAAAAGGAGCATCAATGATTCAATAGTGGCAATTGACACTATAACAGATGCCCTCTAATGTGTGAGGTCAAAAGAGAAATTGATGGCAGAAATACATTATAAGTCTTTGAAGAGCAGGTAGGCAAGGTAAAGGTTGCCATAATCTAATCTAAGGACAACAACCAACACTGAAACAAGTCATAAAACTCAATTCTCGAGGCAGGCATACCCATGCTCAGGTGTGATGCTAAGCATGGTCGCCAATCAAGTACATTATGGATCCATGAAGAATGTACATATATAAAGTAGTGATCATGGCCACAAAAGTGATACACGGTGGATCCATGTCAAACAGAGATCATATCCATGAAAGAGATACATTGTGGATTTATTTCTCAGAATCACTGAAGGATATATGGGGAAAGAGTTGGATAATTAATCCTTCCAAAGTATCGATGTGAGGAGTGGTACTTTCCAATCACAACTCGGGCAGCAACATAAAAGAGGAGATGCTACTAAATTCTCAAGGTCTTCAAATCAACCGTTGTGGTATGATTCTACACCATGTGAAAAGATGTGTTGAAGTCAAACATAGTGAGACACCATTTGACTACCAATCATTGATGTATACCGTTAATAAACGTGAGACAACCCATCGATAATGATAATGGGTGTCAAGGTATCTAGTATAATCTAACAAGTGTGAATAGAGGATTTGATGTCGAACACCTGGTAGAATCTATCAACTAGGGGACATTGATGTATTCCCACTATCAATAGCGAGGGAACCTACCACTGATGAATGCAAGCCCCAAGGTACTAATAATGATCCTAGATTCATGTCCTAGAGCAAGTTGTGTTGAAGTAGATAAGAAGAGATTCATTGGAAGGAGGGAATTAAGGCATCCCCCATCATCCAACACGAGGAGTAGTAGAAGGCCAAAGATTTGGAAGGAATCGGATGAAAGATTGAAAGGACCACCAAGAAGTACATCTCCTGCGTGCACCATATGTAAATAGTGCACGAAAGAGACCCTCTAAATAACAACCAATAATGAAAACTGCCAATAAAGGTGAGGAAACCACCAAAGGAGACAGATGGAATCGAAGGTACTGCACGAATCTCAATGTGTGAATAATGTTCTTGTCATCGAACACAAGAGAAACCACTTATTCAACAACCAATGATGGAATGTCATCTTTTGAGCACAAGGTCACCTATCAATGATGTAAATAGGGCCAAGGTGTGACTCTAGGTCAAAATCTCATATCAATTTGTTGTAGTGGATAAGAGCTTAACCCGTCGACAGGAAGTTAATGGAAAACCTCCATACCAACACGAGTATAAGACAAATATATTTATGATTCTGAGATGTACTTGACACATGGGAAGGTTGACTTGCAAAGCCAAGAATTCTACGAAATAGTCGACGGCGACTAAAACTTCCTCTAAACAAGAACATGACACAAAATGTGACTTAGGCAGCATGAACCAAAAATGAACATTGACATAAGTTTGTGATGCAAGAGGCAATGAAAAAATATTCATATTGACTGGACGAATAACCAGTGAGAGGAGTAACACTTTGTGTAATTATTTCATTCTCCTAAAGTCATACTAACCCAAATTATTAACATTGGACTAAATATTTTTTGCTTTGTTCAGAGGTGACTCGATTGTTGCCAATAACAGTAAAGAAAACTCAGTCCCATGCTCTCTTTTTGTTATTAGATTCTTTTGTCTTTTTCATATTGGAAAGCCTAAAAAATAATAAAAGAATGTTGAAAGACACAGAGGAAACGAGTGTTGCTGGAAAGCAAACTAGTTCCAAGCACAAGGAACATACCTATGCTCTATGCAAGGAAGCATGTGCAGGATATGGACACTCAAGAGTATGTTTCCTCCTAGGTTACAGGTGTCAAATTGCAAAGGCAAAGCTTTTAAGGATAGAAACTAATGAGAATGCATAAGCAAATGGTTAAGCAACAACAAGTTGAAGCTGACATTAGGCTCAAAAGTGTGAGCGGTAGAATGCAATGCAATATTACAACTTAACACATAAGTATGGGAGCCCCGCGGGTAAATAGCCAGAATGAGATTGAGAAGAATATGAGGTTTCAAATCAATTTCATGGCGGGACTAACAGGACTACTGAGCCTAAGAAAAAACTTCAGCATGGGCACCAAAAAGCAAAGTAGGTGCTAACTAGGATGCCCATGATGGTAGTCTCTACCACAAACTGAATGACACTTAAAAATAGCTGGAAAGGCTCATGTCGCCAATAAGTGGGGTTGACCCTGAGGCAAGTGTATAATCGGTTACTGATAATGCAAGGTGGAAATGATCCTACCTTGTATTCCATTGATGGGAACATTACCTCAAAGATTCAGAAAAATGGACTTAGCAGGTACAGAAATACCATTATGATCATCCTCCCTGCAAAAACTTAACTAAAACAGTCATTTTGTACAAGAAATATGGTTCATTGGGTATTTAAATGACACAAATTGGTGAAAACTATATAAAAGTGGGTTTAAAAATTCTTTATAATATGGAAAATACCCAAAAAACATTTTATTTTAAGTTTTTTACCAAATTTAGAAAAAGAGTGGAAAAACCGTCCAACCTTCTGGTGGACGTAACATGAGATACAATGGTCGGAATTTTGTGCCATTAGGACTAGGTAAACAATATCTCATCCCTCTTCATTTCTATCCAAGAATTTTCCTTTTTCTATATTTAATTTCTTTGCATTTTTTAAATTTCAAAGTGGACGGCCTCATATGCACCCTAGCTTAACATGGGGTGTGTATACCCTGTCGTATACGTGCTATCTCTTCATAGTGGGTGTGTATGTATGCGCCTATCGCCACAGTAGGGAGGGTACACCTACACAAAGATGGAAAAAAGCACTAAAAAATGTTTGTGTTACCTTGCAAGACTTCAAAAATGACTATTGAATGGTGAGACCGAGAACATGAAGATGCCAAGCAAGATATATTAAACAATCCAGAGGTATTGGAGGCTCTCCAAGCATGTGGGTCAAGAAAGTTTTACAAGTGCCCAAACATGCGGGTGCAGAAAATATTGCTACAACTTTTGATTGGTTATTGGAACCCATAGGCAGATTCCTTTATGATGGATGGTTAATATTTGACCATAGAAGTGGATGATATATATTTCATTACTACTCTTTCCTAACGAGGAGATTTGGCTAACCTATGAACCTAAGTGGGGATTGGCATGACTATAGAGGACTATATTATGTCCTATTGCACCCCTAGAACCCAATGACTCGGGAGTCAAGTCTTGATATGAAACATAGAGGATATGAGTTTCAAGGTAATTCTTCAGACCATCACTAGGATTGCAAGATTCATTGCACTACACCAGGCATCGAGGCCACAGATGTTTTATGTAGTGTAATGCTTGCGCCCAATGATTTACGACTAGAGAACTTCTTTACTACAGAGCATGAAGACTCGACTTACTAAATGCAAGAATGGAAAAATGAAAAACTTCGGATATGGCAGCATTTTGAGATATTTAGTCTATGAGTATTTATGCTACCACATCGACTCGGGGAACCATGTTTACTATGATGCTCCACGGTGATACAACGCTTAGGAGGTGGGTGAATAATCTATGCACATGACGATGCATTTTTCCATTAGTGGGAGTGTCAGATCATTGCTATAAATGACTATCCCTATGAGGGGATACCTTTTGCCCGTGATCCAGACATGCCCATGCCCCCTGGTGGCATGCTGGGTGAGATAGGTACAAACCTTCAAATTTTCAAATTATTTAATTTTTATTTGTTTTAATTATTTCAAGAAGTAAAACAAAGATATTTTTGAATGGATTACAATTAACAAAACTTTGTGAATGTGCAGATATCAGATGGAGACTACTAGAGGGGTACCCACATCACCGGCGCGGGTGATGCGGTGAGGCCTAGTGAGGCACAAATGTTGCTCAAATGGAGCACACTTTACAAAGTGTCCAAGGAAATATGGACCGCCTTACGCTTCAAATTCCCATGGTTCAAATCGAGGACTTGCCGGAGCAGATGCAACATCATGTAGTCGATGTACCACACGCTTGGGTATGGTTATTTTGGTGTCTCACCAACGTTCTTGTATGCTACAAAGATACACATGTGGGTGTGGGGCCCTCATCATAGATAGCCTATTACTCTTTTTGTACCAGCCTATAAATAAACATGCAGGGCTAGAGGCCCATTTTGTAACTGAAAATCCATATTTTGTATTATTGGACATAGAAATAGTATATATACATATCTCTTTTTTGCCTTGGTATGCAATTGTTATATACAATTATGTGTGTGCTTCTTATTTTATATATGTGACAAATGCTAATCCGGTACATAGTTAGCATATGCATAAGATACAGAATTTGCACTTCTAAAAACGTGAATATAAGTAATATAATTAAAATATTGTTCCAGAAGACGTACATGTAGGAGTCTTCGAATCAACGTGGGACCACGCACAACATGGTATTGATTGTTTATTTTCAACACCACCAACTGGGAATCCAAGTGAACCTTTAAACACGAGATACCATGTGTAGTAACATCTCTTAGGAGTTCGGTCATGGCATTATACTCAACCACGTTATTCATTTTTGGCCCCAGACAAGCACATCCAGACACAATCACTTGCCCCTTGGGCGAATAAATCACCCAAGCGACAGAAGCAAGGTTTTGAGTGTAATGGCTTGTGTCATCCTCTAAACCAACATGGACCAAAGATTCCATAGACATTTTCCAATCAAGCAAAAACACTATAAGCAACTAAGAGTAAAACGAGATAAAAAAACAAAAATACTATTTATGCACAATAAATACAAAGGGAAAACGCTTGAGCTTCAAAGCTCAAGCGTAGTGTTGGAATACTGAGAGTGGGGGTGAATCAGTATTAGTTCTTTTAATCCTTTTTAACCACAACATGTATCATGAGTAGATTACCAACAACATTCAATACAAGCAGTATACATAAGCAGTGAAAAATAAGCAACCACACATAAACACGGTACACCAATATTTTAAGTGGAAACCCAATGTGAGAGAAACCATGAAATGATTTTCTTATATTGTCAAAAGAAGTACTTTCATAGGAAGCACCAACTTCCTTGTTTTCCAGCTACAACTGGAAAGAGGCTACAACCCCCTAGTTTCTCAGGCTCTAACCTGAAGGAAGCTACAACTCCCTGATTCTCTGGCTCCAACCAGAAGGACGCTACAACACCCTATGTTCTTCGACTATATCCGGAAGGTGGATATAACCACCTATCCTTGCCCCATCCAACCACCCTGAAATATGAGTTCCAAATAACTGATACTTCCACTGTCACTTTGTCACTGTCAATAAGTCCCTATAAGACCTGTCACTGTAAAACTTGTACCAACAACCTGTAACAACAACTTGTCACAATAATCTCCTCAACCAATCAGATCTGATCACATAGATCTCATACCCATTGTTACACATTATTTTCATCATCCCTATGACCATTAATGATGTAAACCTATATGTTGCCTTCAGAGGGGTCAATGGCCTGAGTTCCTAAAGAAAGAAGAGAGAAGAACTTTTTCCTGAGAAAAGAAGTTGCATTCTCCTTTGTAAAAACCCTATTAAAAAGGTTGTTCGTAGGTTGCTATATAGGCAGGGTGCAAGAATGCCTGATTCTCGTAGGCTGCAGCATAGCTGGGTTGCGAGAGGTTCGCAGGTTGCTCTATAAGTAGGGTGCAAGAATGCTCATACGTGGGAAAAATGAGCATCTTCTCGATGCTTCTAGAAGGAGAAACTTCCATGGTGAGGTGGCATCCGAATGGTTTGGATCTTACTCGCTTTCATGATTTAGTGGGATCATCCTAACCTCCTCACCTTTTCCTCTTCAACTTATAAAAGGAGAGGAACTCTCATGGAGAAAGTTAGTTTTGGAGCTTTTTGGATTAGCTTGGATTGGATTGAGCTTTGGAGATTGTTAGCTTGGCTAGATGAGACACTTTGTCAAGATAGATTGTGAATATTATCAGATCGATGCTCTCAGAATTCTTAGAGTGGAAGTGTGTGGGGAACGAAGGACAGTTGGAAGGGACCTTACGACATCAAGGCCACGGTTGTAATCTCTCTTTCACATTTAATATGATACAGTAATATAATTATTTCCTATAAAGCTTGTTGTGTTTTATTGTATGATTCCTTGATCACATACATAAGTTTATATTGAGTTTATACTATTACTATCACTTTGGTCGGTTGCGTTCTTTTGCAGGATCATCATTGTATGAGTGTTGGAACAGAGCTAGGATGGCGATAGCGAGAGGAAGCGGCGTTTAAACGGTATGTCACCTATCCCTCTTTAGTTAGTAAATTCAATATTTAAAACTTAAGGAAAGTTTCATGTTCTGGTGTGTTTTGTTCTAGATCTAGGTGGATCTAGGGAGATCAGTTAGTGTCCGCACCTACCGATTTATCCGATAACACCCATTGTCACAAGTGTATATATCAAACCACGTACAACTATGTCTCTCTAATCATCTACCATACATATATAAACAATCATAAACCAATTGTAATGAACCCTCACATCAACCAAACATCAAACCCTCACTATTATGCAACCTCAATTTGTACCAATAACTTCAACAACACACCTCAACCAAAAGCCCTCAAACGTGTACCAAGGGATACAAGATATACTTCAACAATATGCCCAATAATGTATTCCAGTTGCAAACAACAAATATACCAACATTATACCTATGTATATCTATCTCATACAGTATGTACCATACAGCGAATAGTCCCTCTAGGGAAAATCCTCAATCTCCCATGGGAAAATCCTCAATCTTTCATTATGTAGATAGCTCTTTTTTACCTGACCGTTGTTACCATTTCTTATAGCTTCTGCTCAACTTCTATAATCTGAACCGCAACTCGTTCATCATATATGGCACTGCCTCACGTGACAAAGTTGGTTGTCGAGCAGGGCCTCGTGTGTCAGGATACAAGAAATACATGGGGATGCCTTGCGGGACATTTATTGTCTGACCCTCGGGGATGACCCTAATCATGGTTTTTCATGGCTTTCCCGCTCTCTTCTACAACTGCGAAACTTTGTCGTCACTTTTCCTTCGCTACCTCAGACTTGCGCAACTTCAGATGTATCAATGAGTACCTGCAATAAACCTTTCACAAGATAGATATTCAATGTGCTCAATAGGAGCTAATGGGAGTCTCTTGCTCTCTTATTTATACTTTCCAAGTGCCTTCCTTTAGGGGTCATCTTCTAACTTTTTTACCCAACTTCCCTCTTTTAGGGCTAACCCACTTTCTTGTTTCAACTACTTTAACCATAATTAGTAAACTCACCACTTCTTGTTGCAACTAATTTATTTTTAATTATTTTCTTATTTCAACAAATTTACCCATAATTAACTCCTAGTTGCAACCACTTACACTAGTAAACTTCTTGATGACTTTCTAGGAACTTCTAGAATAATTGACATCTTTGTTGACATTATAGGGGCTTCTAGAATATTCATGAGGATCCTCCAACTTCAGTAAGCCATATCTCCTCAATCGTGAGGAACTACATGACGTACAATCTATCACAGGAAACAACACTACATGTATTATCCATCTATGATAGTTTTACCTGCAAATTCATTGATATTCATGTATTTATTCCTCATCCAAACTCGGGTTCCTTAACCACACCTCTAGGGCTACCAAAATTTGATATTGAACTTGCTTCAAGGGTTTACACCAATGACAACCAACCCAATCTATCAACAATCTCCCCTTTGGCATTGATGGCAACACTCTACAATAGGATGCAATATTGATGGCATAGCAATACTTTTTCTCATGCTCCCCCTTGTGGCCATTGCTCACCCTGGAATCATGCCTCTATTCCTTCTCTTCATTTCCATCCATGCCTCTAATTACTCTCTCCCCCTTTGACATCGATAGAAAAGGGTATCTTCCCTTTGGGGCTGCTCCCCCTGTTTAACCATCCTTTGGGATACTCCCCCTATTTGAATTGTCCTTTGGGATACTCCCCATGTCTGAATTTTTTGTTTTCTCATCACTGGTGCTTCCTCATGTAAATCTATGACATATATGAAAAGCATTCAAAATTCCTTGTGGGGCAGAAACTATTCCATTTTTTTGTCAAAGATACTCAAAGGCTTCCCTTGGAAGCGGTTTGGTGAAGATATATGTGATCTGTTCTTTTGTCCCAACATAATCGACCATGATGTTCTTCTCTGCAACATGTTCTTGTAGAACGTGAAACTTCATCAGAATGTGTTTCATCTTGGAGTGCATCATTGGATTCTTTGAAATACTTATGGCATCAGTTTTATCACAAAGTATCGGAATGGGCTCATCATATTTAACTTGTATATCCTTCAAGTTTTGTTTCATCCATAGTATCTGGGTACAACATGTTGTTGTTTCAATATACTTTGCTTCTGTTGTAGATAAGGATATTGAAGACTGTTTCTTGCTTAACTAGGACACTAGACACTCACCCAAGTAGAAAGTTGTTCCACTTGTACTTCTTCTATCATCAATGCTACATGCCCAGTCTACATTTGTGTATGCAATAAGAGATATATCATTCCCTTTTGGATACCATAATCCAAATTCTTTTGTACCTTTTAGATATTTGAATATCCTCTTCACTGCCATAACATGTGATTCCTTTAGTGCAGCTTGAAATCTTGCAACCTTTCCAACTTCCTACATTACATCCGGTCTAGAAGATGTCACATAGAGAAATCTACCAATCATCGATATGTATTGTCTATGGTCTGCATCCTTTGAATCATCATCCTTACTTAACTAGCAACTCTTTTGCATAGGAGTACTAACTAGTTTGCAATCTTCCTTTCCAAACTTTTTTAGCATTTCCCTTATATACTTAGTCTTAGAGATGAAGATACATGTGTTGCTCTGACATGTTTGTAGTCCCAAAAAGAAGGAAAACTCTCCAAGAAATGACATCTCGAACTCATTCTACATGTATTTTGAAAATTTCTTACTCATCCTATAATCATCACTTCAAACAATAATATCATCAACATAAACTTCAATTAACATAATATTATCTTGATCTACCTTTATGTAGAGATTGTTATATGCATTTCCTTTCTTGAACCCTTGTTGTTGTAAGTATTTGTCCAGTCTTGAATACCATGCTCAAGGGGCTTGTTTGAGACCATATAGGGCCTTTGAATCATCATCCTTACTTAACTAGCAACTCTTTTGCATAGGAGTACTGACTAGTTTGCAATCTTCCTTTCCAAACTTTTTTAGCATTTCCCTTATATACTTAGTCTTAGAGATGAAGATACATGTGTTGCTCTAACATGTTTGTAGTCCCGAAAAGAAGGAAAACTCTCCAAGAAATGACATATCGAACTCATTCTGGATGTATTTTGAAAATTTCTTACTCATCCTATAATCATCACTTCAAAAAATAATATCATCAACATAAAATTCAATTAACATAATATTATCTTGATCTACCTTTATGTAGAGATTGTTATCTGCATTTCCTTTCTTGAACCCTTGTTGTTGTAAGTATTTGTCCAGTCTTGAATACCATGCTCAAGGGGCTTGTTTGAGACCATATAGGGCCTTCTTCAACCTGCAAACAAAATCTTCCTTTTCTAACAACTGAAATCCTGCAGGTTGCTCGATGTATACTTCTTCCTCTAGATCTTTGTTTAGGAATGTTGATTTCACATCCATTTGATACACTTTGATATTCTTAGAACAAGCATAAGATAGGATCAATCTGATTGCTTCCATTCTAGAAACCAGGGCAAAGGTATCTTCAAATTCTATACCTTCAACCTAAACATATCCTTTACATACCAACCTTTCTTTGTTTCTGGTAACATGTCCATCCTCGTTCAATTTGTTTTTGAAGACCCACTTTGTATCGATTGCATTCTTTTTCTTTGACCTTGGAACTATTTCCCAAGTATCATTCTTTTCTATTTGATCTAACTCTCCATCCATATCTTTGATCCATAATTCATCCTTGTTGGCTTCTTCAAAACTGCTTAGCTAAAATGTGGATAACAGTGTTAGGTGTTGTTGTTCTGGTGAACGTATTCATCTTCTAGTTTAACCTCCTGCATCTTTATTTCCAATGATTTGTTATGATGGATGATTCTTCTGCACTCCTCTACTAGGTGTCTTTGGAGGTACCTGGAGATCATGTTTCTCTTGCTCTTCTTCTGATTATTCTTCTTCTTTCTCTTCTACTTCTTCTTCCTCTTCTACTTCTTCTTCCTTTACATCTTCTTCGTGATTATGTTTCACTGAATCTTTTCTTTCTTCTTTTATCTTTCGTCCATCTATCTCATCAATCGTCACATTGATGTTTTTCACTATTCTGTTGAGTCTTATATTGAATCAAGTATATGCTTTCCTTTTGCTTGAGTACCCAACCAGTATGTCTTTATCAACTCGAGAATCAAATTTTCCAATCATGTTGTCTTCCCTTTTGATGTAGAATTTGCTTCCAAATACTCTGAAGTACTTCACATTTGTTGGTCTTCCTTTCCATAGCTCATATGGAGTCTTATCATTGTTATTTCTGAGCATTCATCTATCTTGAATATGAATTGTTGTATGCACTACTTGTACTCAAAAGATGTCTGTCAACTTGGAATCCATTAACATGGTTCTAGTCATTTTCTGTATTGTTATGTTCTTCCTTTTGACCACTCCATTTTGTTGAGGTGTCCTGGCTACTAAGAATTGCCTCTCTATCCCATGCTTGCTGCAGAATTCCATGAACTCTTTTGATTTAAACTCTCCTCCATTGTCTGATCTCAAACACTTGATTTTCAACTATGTCTCGGTTTCAACCATCTATTTGTATGTCTTGAAGTTCTCGAATACCTCTGACTTCTTCTTGAGAAAGCACACTACAGTCATTCTTGTGTACTCATCAACCAGTAGCATGAAGTATTGTTCACCTTTCAATCAATTTGTTCTTGTCGGACTGGCTAGATCGGTATGTACAATCTCTAGTGGCTTTCTTGTGGAGTATTCCTTCGACTTGAACTTTGTCTTGGTATGTTTTCCCTGTAGACAATGCTTGCATAGAACGTTTGTTGGCTATGATATCTTGGGCATTTCTCTCATTGCCTCCCTTTTGCTAACTTTGACAAGATTATCAAAAATTATGCGACCCATTCTTCTGTGCCAGAGCCAACTTTCATCTTCCTTTCCTAAGCAACATTTTTCTTTTTCAATTTTGTTTAGTACATATATGTTGATTGGAGTTCTTACAACTGTAGCCACCAATTTGTCTCACCCTTCTTTTCTTATTTTGCATTTCTAAGAATCAAACACAAGTATATGTCCTTGATCACACATTTTACTTACACATAGTAGATTGTGTTTCATGTCTTCGACTAGTAGAACATTTTATGCTTTGACATCCTGGCTTCCAACCTTAACTGTACTTTTTCCTATAATTATGGCTAAGTTGTCATTCCCAAATGAACTTGATCCATCTATTTCCTTCTTCAAGGTTAAAAACCTATCCATATCACCTGTCATATGTTTTGATCAGCCACTGTCAACAAACCATCCACATCTCTTGTGTTTAGCTTGTAGATGAAGTGCACATTCTTCAATGTTAAATTTATCCTGCTTTCTTATCCATATCCTTTGTGGTTCTTGACTGTGACTGTTAATATTCTATTGTGATTCTCTAGGAGGAATAATCAATCTACAATCTTTGGCCATGTGTCCAAAGTTGTTACACTTGTAGCATTCCACTTCAGAGCTCAATGATTCAAATTCGTTGTAGCTTCTGCTATGTGCTTCAGGAGATCTTCTTAAATAACCATTTCTTGTGTAGCCTTCATGGTTATTTTTGTTCTTGGTGTTGGCTCTACAATTCCCAGCTTTATGCCCAAAATTATTACATGAATGGCATAAACCAAGAAAGATAGCTTGATACCTAGGGTCAGAAGATCTTTTGAATGGTGTTGCTCTTCTGAATCCTTCTTCTTCTCGGGGTCTCTCCATTGTTGGTTGTTGTTAATTCTGAAATCTGGACCTTATGGGTGGTGTAGTGTATCTGTAATCCTCTTCTTGATTCCTCATGCCTTCTTCCTTCTTGGAAGAGCCTCTGACTGTTTTTGCATAGCTTCTTTGTTATGTTGTCTTGGATCTTGAGCCTTTCTCTGTCTGGTTATATCCTAGTCTGTATTTGTCATGATATGGCATTTGACTGCTAATGATCTCATCCAATACTTTAGTGTTGTTTTGCTGCATCTCCTTCTTCTGAAGAACTTTCCTGAGAGTGACTATTTTTGCTTCCAAGCCTTCGATAATCATATCCTTTTCATCTAACTGACCTTTGAGTGCCTCCTTTTGTCCTTTGTCTTCTCCTACTTGGATTTTTAACTCCGTGATAATATGCTCAACTTCCTCGGAATCGGAACTCTGAGATCCCTCTTTTTCTTTTAGTTCTTCCTTGAGTGACTTGATTTTCTTTCTCTCAATCCATAGCTCTTTTAGTGCACTGATTAATTCTTCTCTAAGATCGACTTCTCCTTCTTCCTTAGAATCTTCTTCAAAATCTTCTATTTCCATGAAGAGTACTCTTTATGTATCACTGTCATTGTCTTCTTTATCATCTAATGATGAACAACCTTCCTTGGTGCAAAGACTTTTCTTTAAAATTTTATTTTTGTTTCTTTTATTCTTTTGATTTTTCTTTTTCTTTTTATGATCTTCTTCTTCATCACTTTATTTTTTCTTATAGGACATTTAGAAGAAAAATGACCAACACCACCACAATTATTAAATTCAATGAAAGCATACCTCGGTATTTGTTGGTTCCTCTTTTCAATTTTCTAACGAAGTTTTCCATTTCTCCATCATCTTTTGTATCATCGCTACAACTACAATTTGACTTTGACTTTTGCTTACTCTTTTTCTTTGTCTTCTTGGATGCTTTGAATGATGCTTCCTTTGTAATTGGGTTCTCCTGTTTTGTTCTCATTTCATAGGTGGTGAGTATCCCATGTAGCTCAGCCATGCTCAAGCTGTCTAGATCTGTTATTTCTTCTAAAGTTGAAATATTTGGATCAAATCTCATAGGTAGAGACCTTAGTACCTTTTGAACAATAATTGGTTCCTTCATCTCTTCTCTCGGACCTTTAATAGTATTCACTACTTCCTCAACTCGTAGAAAGTATGTTGCAATGTCTTCATCTTCCTTCATTTTCAATTGTTCGAACTTAGCTCTAAAGGTTTGGAGTTTAGCTCCCTTGACTTTAGCATCTCCTTCGTAAATCTTTTGAAGCTTATCCGAAAGATATTTTGTAGAATTACAATGCATAACTTTAACAAATATTGAATTAGCGACATTGTTCAAAATAGTACCTTTAGCCTTTGAATTGTTTTCTTCGAGTGTCTTTCCATCCTTGTCTGTTGGGGGAGTTGTTGGTGCTTTGTATCTGTCTACTATTGCTTGCCATACATCAAATCCATGTGCCTGTAAAAAGGTTTTCATCCTTACACTCCAAAATCCATAATTCTGACCATTAAACATTGGTGCTCCAATCTTGGCGCATTCCATGATCTCCTTCCAGTGGTTAGATTGTGTCTTGAAGGACCTGCTATAATACCAATTGTTGGAATACTAAGAGGGGGTGAATCAATATTAGCACTTTTAATTATTTTTAACCATAATCTGTATTATGAGCAGAATACCAATAACATTCAATATGAGGAATATACATAAGCAATGAACAATAAGTAACCACACATAAACAAAGTACACCAATATTTTACATGGAAACCCAATGCGAGAGAAAACCATAGAATCATTTTCTTATATTGTCAAAAGAAGTACACTCATAGGAAGCACCAACTTCCTTGTTTTCTAGCTACAACTGGAAGGAGGCTACAACCCCCTGGTTTCTTAGGCTCCAACCTGAAGGAAGCTACAACTCCCTGATTCTCTGGCTCCAACAAGAAGGAGGCTAGTAGCCCCTATGTTCTCTGGCTACAACCACCTATCTTTTCCCCATCTAACCACCCTGAAATATAAGTGCCAAATAAACGATATTGCCACTGTCAATTTGTCCCTATAAGACATGTCACTGTAAAATTTGTACCAACAACCCGTCACATGATCCAAGTGGATATTGGTGTCCACCCACCTGTTCCAAACTACAACCAATTCATCTTGACAGTTTTCAGTTCAACACGTTTCTCTGTAATGGGAACATTTCTTTATAAGTGTGGGTTCTTCTCTTATGGGATTGTCTTGAAGCCCTACACAACATCCAGGTGGAAATTGATGGCCGCCAACCTATTCCAACTGGCTTATTTTGGAATTTTTTATGTCAGTACATCTTTTTGTACTTCTAGGGTCGTTTTGGGGCTCTAAATAGTGTTTTCTTAGCTTGCCACAATCAAACTGTAGACAGAGTCAGAGTTTGACGATAAAATGCGTAGTTCTCGAAAATGCCTTTCCAAAGGGCTATCACGTGCCTAAAATGGAGATCGTATGCAAAAGTTGCGACCCTAGGAAGTTAATGTACTAACTTACCCCAACAGGGCCCACAAGACTTTTGGCGCTTCATCTCCTAGGGTTAGGTTTTTTGATGTCTAGGTTTTTGGCATTCATGTTTATCATAAAACGGCCTTCAGAGCCTCATTGTAATCATCTTCTTGCGAATGAGCGTAGCCGTCACATCTCTTCTCAGAGATAAAGTTGCCACCATTCTCGCGAGTCCTGCACTCTGTGTTTTTACAATCTCTGTACATTTCTTTCATTAATAGAAATCATGTATTGTTGTATCTCTTTGTTTCTGGCAATTTTTATGAGTATTTCATTCTAATATCTCTACTTTCATTTCATTCCAAAAATAATATGGAACAGTGGTATCAGAGCAGGCTGCTCTTCATCGATTTTCAATGCATGTCCCCGACAAGGTTCAAATATAGCAAGTTGGGTCTCGAGCTTGTCTCTCTTGAGGAAAATCGCTCACACACCCAAGAAATCCTCTATGGAGGCAGAAAAGAAAAGCGGTGGAGAAGAAGATTATATTAACCTGTTGCTTGAGCAAGCTCTCACGCGATAGAGGGACGAAGTGATGGAGAATTTTTCCCACGTCCTTCAATGCCTGCCGATAGCAAAAGACGCATCTTCTTCAAGCGACCACTTTGAAGGAACCTCTCCCTTCAAGGTACAAGTTAATTTTGATATTCATGTATTTGAAGTTCAGATAGATGTGGATGCCTTAGAAAAATGGTTGAATCTGCTAGAAGGCTATTTCTCTGTTCACAATTTTTTCAACAAGGAAAATATCACCTTCGCACTCCTCAAGGCTTTCCCCCATGTCAAACACTGGTGGGAAACTTACTAGGAGAAAAGTTCCATAAAGGAATCTAGAATATATGGGCTCGAGCCCACTTGGGATTTTTTTGTGGATACGGTCAAGGAACAATACTACCATGTTGATAGCTATGAAGACTAGTACATGAGATGGACCACATTGCGGCGAGAGAAGAGCCAAACAATTCTGGAGTTCACAAATACTTTCCAGACCTTGTGCACCAAGTTGGGTATCAAAGACTCTGAGCAGCATATGGTTATGAAATACCGTGGGGCTCTGCATAGGTACATCCAAACCAAAATGGATTTCCTAAACATCTCATCATTGGGAGTTGCCTATCAATATGTTGTCAAAATCAAGCAAAAATTTAGGCACCTGAACAAATGGGAGTTCGGGTCTACAAATCCGCAACAACCAAAGCATGGTAAAGACGACCCTAACCAATAGCCTTCCGACAACCAGTCCAAGACATAGAAAAAGAAGGGTAAAGGAAAGATGAAGAATGACACTGGGAAGTGGTGTGACTTCCACAAAATCCCCTGACACAACATCGATGAGTGTCCCTCGAAACAGTCATTGGTGGTCAAGGTCAAAGACAAGGATTTGAACCCTGATTCAAAATTTGATCCAGAAAATATTGAAAATAGATAGATCATCGATGCAGACCCTACTACTATTGTCGTGACTGCAATAATTCAACCAAAAGAACCAATAGATCTTGAAGAGGGGGAGCACCTCTTCCATTCACAGATGTGGGTGAAGAGGACCTCGTTGCATTTCATTGTTGATAGCGATAGCTAGAAGAACCTCATATCAGTTGAGGTCGTCAAACAGTTGGGGTTGTCGACAACACCACACCCGTAGCCATACAACATCGGGTGGCTTCACCAAGGACGAGATCTTTGTGTCAGCCAGCAGTGTCTCCTATCTTATGGCATCCATCCATTCAAGGATGAGGTAGTCTGTGATGTTGTCCCTCTTGATGTTTGTGATGTTTTTTTGGGCCAACCATATATGTGGAAACATCATGTTGTTTATGAGTCTCGACCCCATAGTGTCATTATTACTATAGGGGGTCATCTCTACAAGATACCAGAGGTAGTTATGACTATTTCTCTACTAAAAAAGTGTTGCAAGGTAATCTCTCATACTACAAAATTCATCCTCTTCACAGTTTGTTTAAAGGATGCACAAAAGGCCACTACAACCACTGCAGCCTCAACACCTTCTATCCAAAAGAAGCATATTGCAGAAGAGAAAGAAGATATTGTTTCTTCACCTGCAATGGTGCCTACACAATGCCCCATCAAGCCTAGAGACAACAGGTCGGTGGAACAGATTCAACCCCGCCAGCAACAGGTTCGTGATAGCCTTCCACAAACCAAGCAACGCAACTTCTCCATTAAGGCATGCATCTCACCAAGATTTAGATTCATAAAACATTTTCCCCTCTTCCTGGGGCACTCAACGCAATGGAGACCATTGCTTACTAAGGGGGGAGGATTGATCCAGGTGGATATTGGTGGTCACCCACCTGTTCCAAATTCCAACTAGCTCATCTTGACAGTTTTCAATTCAACACGTTTCTTTGTAATGGGGAAATTTATTCGTAATTATGGGTTCTGATCTTACGGGGTTGTCTTGAATCCCTACACATCATCCAGGTGGATATTAGTGACCGCCCACCTATTCCAACTGGCTTATTTTGGAAGTTTTCATGTTAGTACATCTTTTTGTACTTCCAGGGCCGTTTTGGGGCTCTAAACAATGTTTTCTTGGATTGTCACAATCAAATTGTAGAAAGAGTCAAAGTTTGATGGCATAATGTGTATTTCTCGAAAATACCTTTCCAACGCGCTATCACGCACCTAAAACGAAGATCGTATGCAAAAGTTACGACCCCGAGAATTTAATGTACTAACTTACCCCAACGGGGCCCACAAGACTTTTGGCGCTTCATCTCCTAGGGTTAGTTTTTTGGATATCTAGGGTTTTGGAATTCATGTTTATCATAAAAAGGCCTTCAGAGCCTCATTTTAATCATCTTCTTGTGAATGATAGTAGCCGTCACATCTCTTCTCAGAGATAAATATACCACCATTCTAGCAAGTCTTGCACTCTATATTTTTATAGTCTCTGTACATTTCTTTCATTAATAGAAATCATGTATTGTTATATCTCTCTATTTCTGGCAATTTTTATGAGTATTTCATTGTAATATCTCTTCTTTCATATCATTTCGAAAATAATCTGGATCATCACAATAATCTCCTCATCCAATCAGATCTGATCACATAGATCTCATACCCATTGTCACAAGTGTATAGCTCAAACCATGTACAATTATGTGCCATACATATACAAACAATCATAAACCAAGTGTAATGAACCCTCACATCAACCAAGCATCAAACCCTAGTTTTCAGTTCCCTGACTTTCGCGGCTGTTTTGAGGCCCTAAACAACATTTTTAGGGCTCGCCATAGTGAAACTGGTAATAAATTTAGAGTCTAATAGCGACATGTGTAGTCCTCGAATAGACCTTTCCAACAAGATATCGTGCGCCTAAAATGAAGATCGTATGCAAAAGTTACGACCTCAGGAAGTTGATGTACTAGCTTACCTCAACATGGCCCACATGACTTTTGGTGCTTCATCTCCTAGGGTTAGGTTTTTGGATGTATAGGGTTTTGAAATTCATGTTTATTGTAAAAAGGCCTTCAGAGCCTCATTGTAATCATATTCTTGCGAATGAGCGCAACCAACACATCTCTTCTCAGAGATAAGCCACCACCATTCCACCGAGCTTGTTTTCTGTTGCATTTTACAGTTTCAGCTTATTTCCTTATTGAATAGAAACCATTTTTATTGTATCTCTGTTATTCTGTGTTAAACATCTTTTAATAATCTGTGTTCATTTTGTTCTACTCATAAAATCTGGATCAGTGGTATTATAGCAGTTTTCTCCTTATCGTTCTTAATGCATGTCCCCAATGAGGTCAAGGTACAAAGAATTGGGTCTCGATCTTGTTTCTCTTGAGGACAAAAGCTCTCACATGTGCAAGAGACCTCTCATGGTGGGAGAAAAGAAATACAACAGGATAGTATATCCTTTCAAAATGTTGCTTGAGGAAGCCCTCATGCAACAGAGGAACGAGATGATGGATAGTTTTGCGCAAATCCTTCGACGGCTACTGACAGGCGACACATCTTCCTCGAGCGGAGGCGCCACCCCCTTCAAGGTACAAATCAACTTTGATATTCCTATATTTGAAGGTAAGATAGACACATATGTTGTCGACAAATGGTTGAATCTACTAAAAGGGTATTTTTCTATCTATAACTTTTCGAATAGAGAAAAGATTACTTTTGCGCTCCTCAAAATAGTTCCCCATGTCAAAGATTGGTGGGAAACTTTCTGTGAGCAAAAGGAAATAGAGGAACCCTCATTATTTACAGTCACAACCACCTAGAAATCCTTCAGGGATGCTATTAAGGAACAATACTACCATGTCAGAAGTTATGACGACTTGTATACAAAATGGACCACACTGTGGCAAGAAAGAGACCAAGCAGTGCCAGAGTTCACAAATATCTTCCATACCTTGTGCACCAAGCTAGGTATCAAAGATTCAGAGTGACATCTGGTGCTCAAGTATCACGGTGCCTTGCATAGTTACATCCAGACCGAAATGAAATTTTTTGACATCTAATCCTTGGGCGCAGCCTATCGATATGTCGTCAAAATCGAGCAGAAGCTCAAACAAAAGACGTGGCAATTTGGGCCTGGGAACCCCGCATAGAAAAATTCAGGAAAGGGCAGCCCCAACCTGCAGAACGAAGGACTGAGCAAAGATGGAAAGTATCAAGACAACCAGTCCAAGCCGCAAGCAAATAAGGACACCGAAAAGACAAAGAAAGATACCAAGAAGTGGTGCGACTTCCATAAGATCCATTGGCATAACATTGTTGATTGTCGCTCAAAGCAGTCGTTTGTGGCCGAAGTGAAAGCCTCTGAACCAGATGTGAGTTCTGACTCTGAGTCAGAACCAAAAAGGGGAAGACGGATCATTGACGTGGAACCCAATGCCACCATTGCTACCACCAAGCTCCAGCATGGTGAACCAGACAATCCAGAAGAAGGCGAGTGCCTTTTCCATTCACAGATGTGGGTAAAAGGCACCCCGTTGCACTTCATTGTTGATAACGGTAGCCATAAGAACGTCATCTCAGCAGAGGTCGTCAAACGAATGGCCTTGCCTACAACGCCGCACCCGTAACCCTACACCATTAGATGGCTCCACCAAGGAAGCGATCTCCACGTCATCCAAAATTTGTGTGGGGTTTGTCCCAAAAACAAGCCTTCGATGATTTGATCAACGCTTGTGCTCATCCCCAATACTTTCATTACCGGACCTGCAACATCCCTTTGAGATTGAGAAAGATTCTTCAGACTATGTTGTGGGCGTTGTTCTCACTCAACATGGCCACCGCGTGGCATATCATAGTGAGACACTATCAGATGTTGTCCGTAAGTACCCTACTACGACAAAGAAATGTACTCCATTGCACAAGCCTGCCACCAGTGGAGATATTACATTCTTGGAAAGGAGACAGTCATCCACATTGATCATACGCCACTACAGTTCATGTATACTCAAGGAAAATTGTAGAATGATCGCCATCAGAAGTGTTCCACATACTTGTATCAATTCCACCTCAACATCAAGTATAAAACAAGAAGTACCAACCAAGTTGTTGATTGCCTCGGCTAGCCTCCAGTCATGACACTCACCATGGTGCTAGACTCTTGCGGCCACGAGACCTTTAGATGGCCCCACCTCTATGAGACAGACCCTGACTTCTCCACCACCTACCAAATGTTGGGCGCAAACTCAATGGTCGCTAATTTCCATCTTCAGGACGGGTTGTTTTGCCTTCTGGGCCATCTTTGTCTTCCATCAAGTGAACACGCAAAGCTAATTTGGGAAGCTCACTACAGTCAGTGGGCATGACACTTTGGCGTCGAAAAGATAGTGGCAGTGCTGCAGAAACATTTCTATTGGTTGAAACTTAGACAGGATGTTGGCAAGTATATCAGGTCCTGCACCACTTGCGCTATTGCCAAACTGACCACTAAGAAATAGGGCATGTACACCCCTCTGCCTACTCCTACCAGGTTGTGGGAATTCATCTCAATAAACTACATGTTGGGCCTTTTGTCCACCAAGAGGGGAAATGACTGTGTTTTTGTGGTTGTTGATCGCTTTTCCAAGATGGCAATTATTGCCGCATGCAAGAAGAACATCACAGTAGAGGCCACTGCCAAGCTCTTCTTTGAACGAGTATGGGTACATTTTGGAATCCCACAAACCATTGTCTCAGATTGGGACAGTCGGTTTCTCAGCACATTCTAGTCGAGCCTCTGGTCATTGCTAGACACCAAGCTCACCAAATCCACTGCCTTCCACCCCTAGACAGATGGTAAAATTGAGGTCATCAATTGGATGATCGTGCATATCCTACGCATGTACAATTCCAAGCACCCCCACACATGGGATGAGAGTCTCCCCTATGTTCAGCATAGCTACAATTGAGCTCTGCATAGCTCAACTGGCCACATCCCCTTTCAGGGGGGGTTGGGATTCCAACCATTGGGCCCCATGGATGTTGCACTACCCCTGGAAACCACCTTGTCCGACTCGTCCCCTGCTCCACCTGAAGTTAACAAAGCCACCTGGTTCATTGAGCAAATCCAGCACATCCGCCAACAATTTCAAGATATTTTACAGAAGTCCAATGCCAAGTACAAGCAGTGACATGATCAACATTGGGTGCCACATAAGTTTCAAGTGGACGAAAAAGTTTGGTTGCATTTGTAGAAAGAATGCCTTACAGGGCCCCATCAGAAGATTTTCCCACTCTGTTATGGATCGTACACCATCACCAAGGCTGTGGGTGATAATTCTTTTGAGCTCAACATTCCCCCTTTCCTTGGCCTGCACCTAGTATTCAATGTGGCTCTCCTTCGGCCATATTTCCCACCATTATTGGACACCACAAAGATAGCAGAGCAGTTGACACCAATAGAGCTCAACCATACCTGCATGCAACAGGCATCCAGTGATCATATTGTGGACACACGGGTCAAGGGCACTTGACAACAAAGGATCCAGCTTTCTTGAGTTTTCAAAGCAAGGCACTTCCTGCACCAAGGCAAGTGGCTCACTCGTGGCCAAATTCAGCAGAAATTACCTCATCTAATGGGGGAACTCAACCCAATGGAGACTATTGCCTCCTAAGGGGGGAGGATTGATCGAGATGGATGTCGGTGGCCTCCCACCTATTCCAACTGGTTCATTTTTGCAGTTTTTCAGTTTGGCAATTTTTTCCTAGTTTTTCGGTCCCTAACTTCTGGCGTCGTTTTGAAGCCCTAAACAACATTTTAAGGGCTCGCCATAGACATACTGTAGAGGAAGTCAAATTTTGATGGCAACATGTGTAGTCCTCGGATAGACCTTTCCAACTGGCTATCATGCACCTTCATCTCCTAAGGTTAGGGTTTTGGATATCTAGGGTTTTGGCATTCATGTTTATCGTAAAAAGGCCTTTAGAGCCTCCTTGTAATCATCTTCTTGCAAATGAGCGCAATCGTCACATCTCTTCTCGTAGATAAGCTGCCACCATTCCAACAAGCTTGTTTTCCACTGCATTTTACAGTTTCATCTTATTTCCTTATTGAATAGAAACCAGTTTTACTATATCTTCGTTATTTTGTGTTAAACATCTTTTAATAATTTGTATTCATTTTGTTCTACTCATAAAATCTGGATCAATGACTTTCTAGGAGCTTCTAGGATAATTGACTTCTTTGTTGACCTTATAGGGGCTTCTAGAATATTCATGAGGGTCCTCCAACTTCACTAAGCTATATCTCCTCAACCATGAGAAACTGTGTGGCGTACCACATATCATCAGAAATGGCATGACATGTATTATCCATCTATGATAGTCTTACCTACAAATTCATTGAGCTTCATGTCTTTATTTCTCATCCAAACTCAGGTTCCTGAACCACACCTCTTTGGCTACCAAACTTGCTTCAATGGTTGACATCAATGAAAACCAACCCAATCTATCAACACGTAGTACCTCTTCAAGTAGATCCCATTTATGGGCTCCGACGACACATTGCCCTCATAATCGTATAACTCGTAAGCTCCCTTCTAAAGGGAACACCTCACAAGATAAGGACCGTGCCACATTGGATTCAACTTGTCTACCCCTAAAGCATCCTATTCTTGATCGTAAACCAAAACAGGCTCACCCTCATAAAAGACCCTCGGGCAAACGAACTTGTCATTGTCACATACCCACTATGGAAAAAATAAAGTTTTCGCTCTTCCTCAATGAATAGAATCCTTGAATTTCTACGGGGCCTAGCGCAAACCATCCCTTCCCTTATCCTCCTCCAAGTGACCACAATCTGGCCTTATCTCAAGCGCCTTTCGCAACCCGTGAGTTGGAGAGTTAAGGCTCTCGACTCCTCGCTAGCGCCTGCTACATGTAACCGTAGGCTAGGCTAAACACTAGCACTACTCGCATCTCGCGACTTCGCGAGTTGGAGTGTTGAGCCCCCATGCTCCTCCTTTGCGAATCCCCGAGACACAAAAGGTCAACAATGGGTTCACTCTTTCCCAGGTGACATGTGTCCACCACCTGTCAACCACGCGGTCCCCACCTAAAGGATGTGCTACGTGTTCGCACGAGCCCTTGATGCTCGGCACTTCGTGACTTCTGCAGTCGAAAAGGAATTCTTTCGAGCTTTGAACCCCTGATATGCGATACCACACGAAGGTTCTGATCAAACGGTTCTCCCGTGGATTGGATCCAACGGTCTGGATCCTTTCGAGATCTCGTGTATCGTGAGTCCTTAAAACCTTGCCCGTTGACTCCTTCGAGTCGCGAGTAAGCGAAACGTTGAGCTTTCGCCATGTGCCCTCCTTGATGGATAGCTACGATCAAATCACGACTTCGCACATCGCTAGTTCGAACAGTATGTTCTTTGACCTTCTTGCTCTACCAGTCAACGAGATGCTGAGCTCTCGCCACGCGTCCTCTACAATGGACGGTTTGATTTCCTCTTCGAAGAGTTTGGTATTTCCTGACTCGCATGTTGTAAGGTTCTTTCCTTCGAACCCACGACTCACGAAACACTTAAATCTCCCTCTAGACGATCGACGGTCCAAACCACTCTTGGGTCAACGACCACGATCACGTTGTTATTTCATGTATCGTGAGTTGGTGTAGTCTTTCCCTTTGACCACTCCCAATTGCGAGTCAGCGAAATGCTGCCCGACTACCACGCGTCCCTCCTTTAGTTCTTTCATCGGTCGACACGTGTCCAACTTAATATCTGACGGTCTAACGTCCCGTTGGGATTTTGTGTATCGCGCGTTCGAAGGGATCTCTACCTCTGTTTCCCCGAACATCGAAATCCTCCTTTGGGCACGAAGCGTTAAGATTATCGCTACTTATGTAGATCTGATGGTTGTTCGTCCTCGTCTCTGCATTCCTCCAATATCGAATGTTTTTTCTCTGGAGCCTTCGTTGCTTCCAGTTCTTGAATAATTTCGGTCTCCAAAGGTTTCGAACCTTTGTCCCTTCCTCTGCAATCCACCTTGGTTTAAGGAACACTCTACAAGTGTTATCCCTCCTGAGCTTCGTCAGCTATGAAGGACTTAAGAGCCTTGTGCTCTTCTTCTGGGCTTAATAGGCTTCATCCTCCAAGGGACTCAAAATGATTAGGAAGGTTTATATGCATACATGAAACTGTGTTCACAGTCGACGAACACAAAGTTCGTGACTCGGGCTTATGCCACCATAGGACACAAGTATTTACAAGTATAAAACATATCCTAACCATATGATTTCTTGATGGCCTAATTATACAACCAAGCAGTGATAAAAGGAATACAGTATATCCAACTCATACACAGTTACAGATAAATTACACAGGGCAGGAGATCACTTATCCATTACAGGTTGTCGCCAACCAACTGACTGTGGGTGTTCGTCCTTCCACACAACCATAGGCACAGAGGCATTCATTCTTAGCACTCTCGCCACCCCCGTGCCAAGACATGATATCACCAGGGAATTCTCACACTTCTCAAGGGTTCTTCCTCCGTTTCTGCTTCTGGTTGGGTCATGCTCTCTGTAACTCAGAGCTTTCTCTCTCTCGATTATGGCCTCGGTGAGGTTTCTCAGATGCTCCTTGGCATCAAGATCGCGGCCTTCAGTTCATGACTCACTGGAGAGCTCTGCGCATCTCCCTTGCAAATTTACGCTCTCTTTGTCCTGGTGTCTCCTCTCCCGTGTGTATCCCTCTTACCTTGGAAGGTTTGTCGACCTATCATGTTCTTTCTGTCAGAAGGAAGCTCNGTTCTTCCTCCGTTTCTGCTTCTGGTTGGGTCATGCTCTCTGTAACTCAGAGCTTTCTCTCTCTCGATTATGGCCTCGGTGAGGTTTCTCAGATGCTCCTTGGCATCAAGATCGCGGCCTTCAGTTCATGACTCACTAGAGAGCTCTGCGCATCTCCCTTGCAAATTTACGCTCTCTTTGTCCTGGTGTCTCCTCTCCCGTGTGTATCCCTCTTACCTTGGAAGGTTTGTCGACCTATCATGTTCTTTCTGTCAGAAGGAAGCTCAGGTCTATAGGTCCCTGTGGTACTTCGGGCTGACAGCCCATGTTTCCATTCATGGGGGTGGTTGATAATTCAACCACCGGTCCTTTCTTCATTAACTGATTTCTATCCTTGGGATCCGAAGGAGGTTGTCATCCTCATCAAAGGAAATTTGGGGTTATTTGTCATATTGAACCCTCTCTTATAGTTTTCACATTCTTCCTCTAGTGATATCATGGCTAGTACTTTCAAGGCTTCACTCCCATAGTCAGTCATTGGCAACTCAAACAATAATACCTTTACATTGTCCTCATGCATTAGCATGGCAATTCCTATTTTATGATTAATTACAAATTGGGGGAAATAGGGTGTTACAATTCCCCCCCCCCCCTTAAAGGAACATCGTCCTCAGTGTTCTTTCTCAAAAACACTTGTCACGCCTTTCTCATTCAGCCACTTCAGAAGTCTTGACCTTCGTCCTCGTTCAGGTCCTCTTTCAGGATCTTAGTCTCCGCCATCTGCCTTCAATAATTCTTGGACAACGGGCACATTAATCACAATTTTGTGCCGAAACATCTTACTGTTGTTCAAAATTTAAAAGGAAAATTTCATAATCTTAGCACAATACTTGTCTGTGCAGTTTATGGATCTGTATCCACATGGTAGTTTTGTTATCCATGCTCATTGCTTTCCTTGACGTACCCATTGGGTGCATGATTCCAATTCAATAGTTCACAAGAGCTATCATGATTTCATCTTCCTTTCCAAGGTTTTTCCACACGGGAAACTACCCACTATGTGCATGATCCCAATAGTTTACAAGAATTATTAAGGTCTCCTCTTCCTTGCGGTCACTCACCCTCCAGGCCCAGGCTCAGGCATCCCGTTCATTGTTATACAGTCCCTCGGGCGATCCATCTTGCCCTGCCAAGGTTTTCTCGCACAGGAAAATTTTAGAGACTCTATCGAGTCTTGCAGTCGAGGCGTCCCTCAGACTTGCTCTGTCGAAGCGTGCCTCCAACTTGTGTTACCTCAACAAAATAATTTTCAGGCGATCATGGCTTATCACGGGGTTTTCATGGCTCAGTAGGCAATTGGCCTTCCTTATGGGCTTACAATGCTGTCATATCCATGACCACTTTGCTTCCTGCACTTTCAACTTCGATCGACCAAACAACTTGTTAGCTTTTCCATGTATATACATTTTATTGCACCTTTACAACATCGTCACAACAATTTCAGAATTGTGCATACTTAACAATTAAATTACTTTATCAAAAAGGAAATACCATTCCTAGCAGTTTGGCTCAACAGGCAATCGGTCTTCCTTATGGACTTACAACACTGCCATATCCAAGACCCTTTCCTCCCTGCAATTTCATTCTTTACACAGCCAAACAATTGTTAGTTTTTCGTGTACATTACCTTTTTCGAAAATCAAGTATACTAACAGTCCAGGTCATTTCATTTATTCAAGGATTCAAAGCGAAAGGATACATCATCCCTTACCTATGCATCATTCCAACCTACCAAATTTTCAAAATATGATTCGGATATCAATTGATTTTAATGAATGCRCCAACATTTGTGGCCACATTCATACCCAATGCACCCTTGCATTGATTTCAAGTTTGTCACACTTTATGACAGGTTCTTGGCCATGGTGTGTTGGAACTTAACCAACCTCTCCACCACATGGCCTATTCGTTTTCATTCATTCTTACAACAGAACCATGCTTCCTACTATAGGCCGATCAGGATCCCAAATTAGTACACATGAAATCCCAAATTAATACACATGAAACTTAAAAGTTCCGCATGAATGCACCCAAGCATTATGCCTTCATTAATAACCAGGGTGCCAACACTCATGGCCACCCAAATTTGGTTTCCTCTAACACCTATACAATGTGAGTAGAAATGTTGGAAGGTCCTCCTTCCTCAATGGAAAATCCATTTTCTATCCTTTATGCAAATATGCATTTCCTTGAACCAATTCCATGCAACGTGCTATCTATGAGCACTTTTGTTTCCAATCGTTCCTTGATTGGTCCATGTGGTCATGAAATATCAGTTCATGAATTCTTCCAAGGGTTATAATCGGTCTTTACTACCAGAGGTTCATGCCTCTTCATTCAGGTTCTCCTTCATGAATCATACCCTACTTGGGTATCCATGGCATACCACTGCCCTTTCAATTTTCATGCATAACATGAGACAATAAAATATTTCGGAAGGGGTTCTCACCCGAATCCTTTCATACCCTGAGCCACATAAGCATGAACATTCTTTTTCATGTTCTTGGCTGCTAGCACTCTCTTTCTGATCTCTACCTCATCAATAGTGCTTTAGCAGGATTTTCACAGTCCTATCAACAATCTTTCAGCCACAACCTTCTCCTGGTCATCCTCTGCTTGAGGTTGTCCGTCATTGGCAATTCTCTTCCTCAATAGCTCCAATTCCTTTCTATACATAGCATGCATCATCATAGTCACAATTATATTAGTCGTAATATTAAACCAAATGCATGTATCATAACATTCGAATTCATAAACATCTTCAAAATGTCCTGGCATATCTTCATGCACTTCATCATATTATCTTCAAATGTTTCCACGAGTGCAACATAAACAAATTTTGATTGCATCTTCAGCAATACAATCCTTATCACTGTGTGTCAAAACCTTTTTACTTTCATTGTCATATCAGCTTCCTCATCCAAGAGAAAACATAATACTTAACGAGGAAAGAATTGGGGACTCTCCCCTTCTTCCAACTCTTTCTACACCGCTAGGGATAGAGTTCAACCTAGTCGAGTTATCTCTAAGGCCTTATTGCCTTTTCTTAATCACAGCTTCAACCAAGCCTTATCAGTTAAACGTACTCATTTATTCATTTAATCATACTTGGGGGGTTTACTTGCTTCTTGCCAACTATACTGGTTTCCACATCTGCTCTTTTTATGAGCAGCCCTGGGTTAGGCTCATCCTAACTCTTAGGATACTTCAGCATGCTTTAATAGAAAAATATTTTGCCCATAATGAATCATGAACATGTGCATCTTGCACGTTGCCATTTGGTCATCAGAATTGGTCAATATTCATTTATTAGTCTTCTTATTCATTACATGATATTTTTCAAAATGTAATCCAGGATTCTGGTGTATATATATAAGCTTGTGGCTTACTGCTTAATTCTCAGCAGTCATTAAGGTTGTGAATTTGTTTTCCTGATAGAGTCTTCAGACAGTTCCTCCACAAGGAACTCCTTCAGCATGCAACTTCCTTATTACATATCCATCACTATTTGTGATGGCCTCAGCCTTGAGTTAGCTTTAGCTGTCTACCAAATATTCCCTTAAGGAATATAAACATGCATCATTGTCATGTACCTAATTACGTATTCTGGTTTTGTTAACTTACATCCATGATGTATTTAACCATATTCATAATCCTAAGCCTGCATGTAGTTGTCATAGGTATATTTCACAGCCCACATACATCTTTACTTTTAAGATCAGTCAACTCGGGATTGTTCACAATCCTTATCATGTGATTCCCAAAGGCATAATCATTTGCCTCTTATTATGACAACATAGCATCTTTGCTCATTTACCCTTCTATCTAATCATATTAGTATTCACTGAGAAAAGGGAATACAGTCCCCTCAAGCTATTACTTGGAACAGAACTTTCGTACTCTTAAGAATGGGGTCAGCCATGCATCCATAGTATTTGTTTGATCTGGACAAGAGCGATTCTTGCTTTATATTTCCCTCATTTAGGCAGTCACCTCGTGTCTATAGTATACCTATATTATTACATTATACATGTTCTTGTACATGTAATATCATTCATACCTAACCGGTATTAAATCAGGCTTTATATCAAGAAGCTTCACAATGCATTAAACTCAAGCACTCAAGAATAATTAAATACAACTAAGTATTCATCATGAGAGCTTATTACTGGTGCCTTTTCCATGTCATTCACACAACCAGACATATAAGGCCTCTATATCCTTTTCCCAAGGATCTTCCAATCATCCTTATGACAAGCCTCATAGGAACACTCAACACTGAGTTTCCCTTTCAGTTGAGAGCTTACAGTCATTCACACGACATTCACATGGATGTTGAATCAGACATAGTCATAATTATGTTCCCTTTTTATACTATAACAGCTAGCGAGAAGATTCTTGCATCAACTTCCATGGAACACTTCCTAACTTATAAATGCATTCTGGGCAATTATAACCATGTCTCAGGTAACAGGATCAGCCAAACTAGCCTCCAATTACATCTGTATGGCTACCATCCACCACTGGATGTCAATTTGACCCATTGGGATTCTAGAAGTGCCCCCACTCTTTCTTTACCGCATTCAGGATCAACATTTAGTCAACCATTTTATCTTAACTTTAACAATAATGTCTAATACCATTTGGACTACTTACTAAGTATCCTAGTTCAAAAGTTCAGAGTATCTTTAGGTCAAAACCAATCTTGACCATTACGTCTAGAATTCTTCCTTCTGTTCAGCACAGCCAGGGACTGAGGCCATTCTCCTCTTCTCATAATAATTTTGGCAGATTAGTTTCCTATCCACCAAGCAAGGGAGGTTGTTGTGATTTTTCACTCAATCACTCTATATTTCTACAACTCTGTTTATCAAGTTGATTAGAAAACTCTGCTCATCAAATCTTGTGCCCATAAACAAGGTTCATTTCTCAATCCACTTGAAACCCGAGAGTTGTGCATACTCTCCCTTTTCAGAGAATGGTCACCAGACTCATTCCTCTGATCGTGAGGAGTTATATGTACTCTGAGTTTAATATAATTTAGTAACTATAACTTGCTAAGGATCATGCCAGTCCTTACCAAATTTCTTAAATCATGAAGGAATTCTTCAAGAGGATCTTAATCCTTACATAACCATCCATCTCAATAGCAAGAGACTCTACCTACTTAGTAGGTAGACATTGTCAAACTATAACAGAACAACTCAATTCATGTCCCTTGTCTGGCTCGTGCAGCCTCATAACACAATTTCTTCCACCTCTGTCATTCACATTCAAGTCTTATCAGTAATATTAATCAGCCCATCCCTAATCCTATAAGAGTAGTTATCACTTTGTCAAAGGGACAATATAATTCCTTTGTTGGGATTCCGTAGGAACTCCCAACTACAGTTACATCCTTCAATCCTTCTCCTTAAGGAGTAATGCAAATAACAATACATCTTTATGCAACTCGTGCATGAGCCCAAGCAGGACAAGTGTTGTAACCATGCTCTGATACCAATTTGTCACATACCCACTATGGAAAAAATAAAGTTTTCGCTCTTCCTCAAGGGATAGAATCCCTGAATTTCTATGGGGCCTAGTGTAGACCATCCCTTCCCTTATCCTCCTCCAAGCAACCACAATCTGGCCTTAGCGCAAGCGCCATTCACAACTCATGAGTTGGAGAGTTAAGGCTCTCGACTCCTCGCTAGCGCCTGCTACATGTAACCGTAGGCTAGGCTAAACACTAGCACTACTCGCATCTCGGGCTTCACGAGTTGGTGTGTTGAGCCCTCGTGCTCCTCCTTTGCGAATCCCCGAGACGTGAAAGGTCGACGATGGGTTCACTCTTTCCCAGGCGACATGTGTCCACCACCTATCAACCACGCGGTCCCCACCTAACGGATGTGCCACATGTTCGCACAAGCCCTCGATGCTCGACACTTTGCGACTTCTGCAATCGAAAAGGAATTCTTTCGACCTTTGAACCCCCGATACGCGATACCACGCGGAGATTCTGATCCAACGATTCTCCCGTGGCTTCGATCCAATGCTCTGGATCCTTTCGCGATCTCATGTATCGCGAGTCCTTAAAACCTTTCCCATTGACTCCTTTGAGTCACGAGTAAGTGAAACGCTGAGCTTTTGCCACGTGCCCTCCTTGATGGACGGCTACGATCAAATTGTGACTTCGCACATCGCTAGTTCGAACAGTATGTTCTTTGACCTTCTTGCTCTGTGAGTCAGCGAGATGTTGATCTCTCGCCACACATCCTCTATAATGGACAGCTTGATTTCCTCTTCGAATAGTTCGAGATTTCGTGACTCGCACGTTGTAAGGTTCTTTCCTTCGAACCCCTGACTCCCAAAACGTCGAAATATCCCTCTAGGCGATCGATGGTCCAAACCACTCCTGGGTCAACGGCCATGATCACGTTGTTATTTCATGTATCATGAGTTGGTGTAGTCTTTCCCTTTGACCACTCCCAATTGTGAGTCAGTGAAATGTTGCCCGACTGCCATGCATCCCTCCTTTGGTTCTTTCATCGGTCGACAATCCAACTTAATATCTGACTGTCTAACTTCCCGTCGGGATTTCGTGTATCGCGCATTCGAAGGGATCTCTACCTCTGTTTCCCTGAACGTTGAAATCCTCCTTTGGGCACGAAGCATTAAGATTATCGCTACTTCTGTAGATCTGACGGTTGTCCGTCCTCGTCTCTGCGTTCCTCCAATATCGATCGTTTCTCCTCTGGAGCCTTCGCTGCTTCCAGTTCTTGAATAATTTCGGTCTCCAAAGGTTTCGAACCTTTGTCCCTTCCTCTGCAATCCACCTTGGTTTAAGGAACACTCTGCAAGTGTTATCGCTCCTGAGCTTCGTCAACTATGAAGGACTTAAGAGCCTTGCGCTCTTCTTCTAGGCTTAACAGGCTTCATCCTCCAAGGGACTCAAAACGATTAGGAAGGTTTACATGCATACATGAAACCGTGTTCACAGTCGATGAACACACAGTTCGTGACTCGGGCTTATGCCACCACAAGACACAAGTATTTACAAGTATAAAACATATCCTAACCATATGATTTCTTACTGGCCTAATTATACAACCAAGCGGTGATAAAAGGAATACAGTATATCCAATTCATACACAGTTACAGATAAATTACACAGGACAGGAGATCACTTATCCATTACAGGTTGTCGCCAACCAACTGACTGTGGGTGTTCGTCCTTCCACCCGACCATAGGCACAGAGGCATTCATTCTTAGAACTCTGGCCACCCCCGTGCCAAGCCATGATATCACCAGGGAATTCTCACACTTCTCGAGGGTTCTTCCTTCGTTTCCGCTTCTGGTTGGGTCATGTTCTCTGTAACTCAAATCTTTCTCTCTCTCGGTTATGGCCTCAGCGAGGTTTCTCAGATGCTCCTCAGCATCAAGTTCGCGGCCTTCAGTTCATGACTCATTGGAGAGCTCTGCGTATCTCCCTTGCGAGCTTACGCTCTCTTTGTCCCGGTGTCTCCTCTCCCGTGTGTATCCCTCTTACCTTGGAAGGTTTGTCGACCTATCCTGTTCCTTCTGTCAGAAGGAAGCTTAGGTCTACAGGTCCCTATGGTACTTCGAGCTGACAACCCATGTTTCCATTCATGGGGGTGATTGATAATTCAACCACTGGTCCTTTCTTCATTAACTGATTTCTCTCCTTGGGATCCAAAGGAGGTTTTCATCCTCATCAAGGGAAATTTGGGGTTATTTTTCATATTGAACCCTCTCTTATAGTTTTCACATTCTTCCTCTAGTGATATCATGGCTAGTACTTTCAAGGCTTCACCCCCACAGTCAGTCATTGGCAACTCAAACAATAATACAATTACATTGTCCTCATGCATTAGCATGGTAATTCCTATTTTATGATTAATTACAAATTGGGGGAAATAGGGTGTTACAGTCATATTGAGAGTTGACACACTTTTTATGATTCTCATTCACGGTAGTAGCATCACGACGTTGTTCATATAACTACTCTAGGTGAACAAGACGGGCTTCAAAATATGTCATGTCAGGCAGAAGCTAGATTGTGATCTTTAATGATGGGATTTCACACTCAATAGGCATCACTGCTTCCACCCCATGAACGAGATGGAAAGGTGAGAAACCTATGACACTCTTGACCGAGGTTCATGTTAGAATATGAAGGATTGTGCTCGTTTTACCATTGACAATACCCTTGTCACCCAACCATAGGCCGAAGCCACCCTCTGAGCACCTTGACCTTGACAGAGAAGAGAATCCTGGTAGCAATCCAATAGCCAAGAGAGGCTAATGCACCAAGCAAGAAGTAACCAAGTTGATCAGATACTCCCACCCAAAAGATGGTGCCGTACCTTCCCCAGGATTTGTGCACAAGACTGCAACTGCACTGTAAAGAACTGGCTCTCTGCAACTGCTGAGAAGTGTGTCAAATGAGATATTGGTACCCTGTATTTATAGTGGTTCTGGCAGACTTACTGGGGCCGACTTTTTCTTCTAAGTACTAATTAATTCATATTAATTATATTTCTGCAGTCGACATCTTGTCTAGGGTTTCCTTCATTTCTTTGCTTCCTTCTGGAACATTCTAATCTTGTCAAAGGTCACAATAGAGGTTCATACCTCCCGAAGCTACCATAATATCAACACTCCCTCCTAGCTAGGGAGGTATGGTCTTGAGCACAAACAGACCATTCAATTGGTAGTATCACGAGCATCGTCATTATTATCCAACTGGATAATCTTCTATGACAACTGATACAATATCAATTGATAGAACACAATTGTGTCTATCCACGGTAGTACAAAACTACTCAAACCGTGACACATAGTCACAAACAGTGGAACATATCCACCACAATAGTATATCTCTACTGTCTGGAGACAGGCAATCTCCATAACAATCATCTGATGACAACCTACACAGAAAATATTGTTAAAATAAACATAACGATTTGGGCCAATCTTTCACTCACATATGTGAGATCTGAAAGAATATTTTCCCTCAGTATAGAACATCAACAATGGGCTATATGCCCTATACTTCTCAAACAAGGAAGAATGATTGTTTCTGATTTCTGAGCCTAGACCATTTCTCACCTTGGGCCATTCCTCCTACACTAATCAAAGTGCACCCTGGAGAGAATGTATAAACCCTAAGGAATGTTTGTCCCTGATTGTTGAGCCTGGACCATTCCCCGCCGTGGACCATTCCTCCTACACTAATCAAAGTGCACCTTGGAGAGAATGTATAAACCCTAAGGAATGATTGTCCAGACCATTTCCTCTGTTAACCATAAGAGGAAAAGACTGTCATGCATCAACCTCCAAAACAGACCATTCCTCATGTTAACCACAATGAGAAATCATTTTCCGGCGAGGCGGGCCAGTCTACTTGAGTAACCCCCAAGAAGAGAGACTGCCCTAGACCACTCCCCATGTTAACCAAAATGGGAAGTCATTGTCTATGATACATCAGCAATCTGGACCATTTCCAATGTTAACCACAATGGGAAATCATTGTCTGTCAAAAATCTCAATCAACTTTCCAAACAGGAAAGAATCTGTCCAAGATGGACTATTTTTCAATCACAAAAATAAATGTCTTCAATAATATTTTCAGTGCTCCCTCCCAACCTAGAGAGCCATTTCTTCCCTTTCAACTAAGGGAGTTATTTCCACGATCCCCATCTTCTCTCGGAAATATGCAAACTTTATTCTAGATAGAGGTTTTGTCATGATATTTGTTGTCTACTCATTAGTGGGGATATATTCGAGCTTTACCTCTCCTTCCTGGAATTTATCTCAAATAAAGTAGTATTTGATCTCAATGTGTTTCGACCTTTCATGAAACACGGGATGTTCTGATAATCTTATATAATTCTGATTATCACAATATATTATGGTCGATTCTGGAATCTGATCAAATAAATCGAAGATTAACTTCCTTAGCCATATTGCTTCTGTGCATGCTTCACATGCTACCATATACTCTGCTTCTGTGCATGCTTCACATGCTACCATATACTCTGCTTCTGTGCATGCTTCACATGCTACCATATACTCTGCTTCTGATGTGCTGAGTGAAATAGACTTTTGTTTCTTGTTGCCCCAACATATCATAGCAAAGCCCAAGATGAAACACATACCTGAAGTGCTCTTTCTGTCTTCTGCACTTCCTGCCCAATCAGAGTCTGTGAATCAGTGAAGTTGGATATCACTGGATGCGGTATATGTCAAGCCATAGTTTATTGTCCCGTGCATATATCTTAATACATGCTTTGCAGCTATCCAATGTTCATGATTTGGTTCCACCTGGAACTGGCTTAGTGTATTCACGGCAAAGCAAATGTCTGGTCGAGTATTTACCAAATACATCAATTACCCAATTAGTTGTCGATATAGAGATGGGTCTACTAGATCAGAATCTGGATCTTTCACTTTTCTTATATCTGCATTCATAGGAGTGTCCATGGATTTACAATCCATTATTCCAAATTTCTGAAGGATCTTTATTGCGTACTTTCCTTGTCCAAGGAATACTTCACCGCGCTTCTGCCATACTTCTAGTCCCAAGTAATAATGCATGAGACCTAGATCTTTCATATCAAATTCAGAAGCTAATTCCTTCTTGCACTGGATGATGAGAGACTCTTCACCTATTATGAATAGATCATCATCATATAGTAGTAGGATTACAAGTGCATTGTCCATAACTTTATAGTAGAGGTTTGGATCTGCATGACTCTTGGAGAAACCAAGTCTCGTTAGATAATTGTCCATTCTGGCATACCAAGCCCTTGGAGCTCTCTTGAGTCCATATGGAGCTTTCTTTAATCTGCAAACGTGAGTGTCTTTGGAATGTACCTCAAACCCTTGAGGTTGTTCAATATATACTTCTTCTTTAATTGCTCCATTGAGGAAAGTTGTCTTTACATCCATCTGATGTAGGTTCCATCCCATGGAAGCAGCAACAGATATGATAGCTCTGATGGAAGTATATCTAGCCACCGAAGAAAACGTCTCATCATAATCTTCTCCCTCCTTCTGGGAGAACCCTCTAGCTACGAATCTTGCCTTGTATTTATCCACGCTTTCGTCTCCTGCATGTTTGATCTTGTACACCCATTTTGAAGTTACCACCAATTTTTCTTTAGGTCTTGGTACGATTTCCCATACCTCATTTTTCATAATGGATTGATGCTCTTCCTTCATAGCTTCTTTCCATTGTCCCTTTTGAACTGCTTCTTCAAATGTGGTAGGTTCTTCATCTAGAAGCTTTGTCATGTATGTTGCATAACTTGAGAATATTTTAGGTTTTTTACTCTTTCTTAATGTTCCTGCTAGAACCTTGAGTCTTTATGCATCTTGTAAGGTAGCTTCAAGCCAAGATGGTCTTTTCTTGGTCTTAGGTACGATATTTGAATCAATGTTTTCACATGGCTCCATAGGATGATCATGTAGTTCATTTTCGTCATTTTCGTTTTCTGTGCTTTCTTCGTTAAGTTCTTCAATCTCTTCTTCTTCTATAGTTTCTTCTATGGATTTCTTGAAGGCCATCTTCTCATTGAATGTTACATCTCTACTGACTTCGATCTTGTGTTGTTCTGGAATATATATTCTATAAGCTTTGGATGAATCAATGTATCCCACGAATATCCCTTTCTTTCCTGAAGGTTCTAGTTTATTCCTCTTGTCCTTGGGAATGTGAGAGTAAACAGGACATCCAAATATTCTTAGATTTTCCACATTAGGTTTCTTACCTGAGAAAGCTTATTCCAGTGTCATGTCCTTCAATATACGATGAGGACTTCTGTTCTACACATATATTGTTGTCATTGTTGCTTCTCCCCATAAGAACATGGATAGACCTTGATCATTTAGTAAGGCTTTTACAGTTTCTTCAATGGATCTATTCTTTCTTTCTACTCCACCATTTTATTGAGGATTATGAGGAACAGTCAGCTCCCTCCTAATCCCTGTCGATTTGTAGAATGCAACGAATTCCTTTGATGTGTATTCTCCACCATTATTGGTTCTTAGCGTCTTGATCTTCTTATTCATGAGATTTTCTATTTCTGCTTTGAACTCTTGAAACTTGTTGAATACTTCTTCTTTTGTCTTGAGTAGATATAACCAAGTCTTTCTTGAATAGTCATCTATGAAGATTACGTAGGAAGAAGATCCTCCTAGAGATTTTACTGGCATCGTACCGCAAACATATGAGTGTATTAGATCTAGAATCTCCTTAGATCTGTTGTTGCTTCTTGGGAATGGTTTCTTGATATTCTTCCCAAGAGCACATCCTTTGCAAATTCCTTCATGTGTAGACTGCAACTCTGGTATTCCTTCAACCATCCTTTTGAGAAAGGGTAATGCTTGATAGTTAATGTGAGCATACCTTCTGTGCCAAAATTCATTGGGGTTGACTTCGTTGTGTACAAGAGCTTCTTCATTTTGTTCTAGTAGTCTATACAGATTTCCTTCACGACTTCCAATAACCCTAGAATTCTCTATGTTGGAGTCTTTATGCCATGATAACACTTTTCCATCCATGAAAGCTATTATGTTTCCTTTGTCTTCTAGGCAAGATATCGATACAAGATTCTTTTCTAAACTAGGTACATATAAAACATTGCTTAAGTGAACATAGTTACTTGTTTTCATTTTGATGGAGGCTTGTCCAAATCCTTCCACGGGGTAAGTGGTTTTGTCTCCAAGCTCTAACTTGTACGAGGTCTTCTTCTCATTTAGATTTGAGAGTCTGGCTTGATCTCCCGTCATGTGCCTAGAAGCTCCACTATCGATTATCCACATGTCATCTTCAATCATTCCAGTAAGTGATGAGTAGTGTAAAAGACTAATTGTTTCACTCATGTCTTTGGTTGACTGGTAACTGGT
Organism: Picea mariana; assembly: GCA_032191745.1. NCBI lineage: Eukaryota > Viridiplantae > Streptophyta > Pinopsida > Pinales > Pinaceae > Picea > Picea mariana. Next base: position 180,954 of record JASDQU010012824.1, read on the forward strand.
CATGCCTCGATCCAAAACTTCAACTTTGTCATTTTTGTCTTCTAAGAGAGCCAAAAGGTGCGTTGAGTTAGGGCGCATCTAAATATCTTCTTTTTGAGCGAGATGCTCCATCACAAGGTGTCATATCTGAGATTAGGGTTTCTGCAACTACTTCTACTAGTAACCCTAGCGATAGTGTCTTTGGAAGTTTCTCTTGCTAGTAACCCTAGCAGAAGTTCCTCAGCGACCTCAATATCCTAGCGACTATGTTTCCTTCCAACGTTTAGACTGAATGAAGGAGGTGTGGGCCCATAACCTGTTAGATTATGAAGGATTGTGCTCGCTTTACCATTGACAATACCCTTGTCACCCAACCATAGGCCGAAGCCACCCTCCAAGCACCTTGACCTTCATAGAGAAGAGAATCTTGGTGGCAATCCAATAGCCAAGACAGGCTAATGCACCAAGCAATAAGTAACCAAGCTGATCAGATAGTCCCACCCAAAAGCTGGTGCAGTACCTTCCTCAGGATTTGCACACAAGACTGCAACTGCACTACGCAGAACTGGCTCTCTGCAACTGCTGAGAAGTGTGTCAAATGAGAGACTGGCACCCTGTATTTATAGTGGTTCTGGAAAACTTACTGAGGCCGACTTCTCCTTCTGGGTACTAATTAATTCATATTAATTATATTTCTGCAGCCGACATCTTGTCTAGGGTTTCCTTCATTTCTTTGCTTCCTTCCGGAACATTCTAATATTGTCAAAGGTCACAATAGAGGTTCATACCTCTCGAAGCTACCATAATATCAACAGTTTAGTATACCTAAAATGTTGGATAAAGCATCAAATTCTAATTAGATTTACTCTTATTAACAGTGTGTCAAAGTATGGCCTTGAGAGACTTGTTCATGACATCTACCTGACCATTTGCTTGAGGATAATAAGGAGACAAATTCTCCTGCTTGAATCCCAATTTATGCACATACTCCAACATCATTCAGTTTTGAAAGTGACTATCATGGTTAGTGGCAATCTCTCTCAGAACTTCAAACCTGGTGATAACCTGATTGAATAGAAATAAGGTTGTTGTCTCACCATCATTCACAAAAGTAGGCATGGCCTCCGCGCACTTCGTAAAGTAGTTGATGGTCATGATGATATAGCGATGCCCCCTAGTCGAAGGTGGGTGGCATGTGGTGAAATCAATTCCCCACTTTGTAAACAAACCAATGGTGATGACGGGGAACAACGAAGCAGGATGCGCGTGCATTTTCCAAGAAAAAATCTAGCAAGAATGACACCTTTTGACGACCTCAACACAACATTTAAAGATTGTTGACCAAAAGTACCTGGTGCGCAAGATATTTTGGGTTGTTTCCAACCCAGATAGATGACCGCCACATGCTTCAATGTTGTAATCATTAAACACGAACTCCACTTCCTCATGGGTCAAGCAGCGACAAAGAATTGAATCGACCCCTTGGCAATACAAAGTGTCACCAATAATTAAGTAATTCTTTGATTAATGGCAAATCCAATGTCGATCATCATGCGACTGATGCGAAGCAAACTTCAGAGTCTGGAGATAAATAAGGATATCTCCATAGCAAGGATCATTGGAAGCGATAAGGAACATATGCTCATCTGGAAATGAGTCTGTAATTAGGGTTTCCTCATCCTCCCAAGGAAATTTCGACATCAAATCGGTGAAAACCAAAGGCTTTTTTGACTTAGTCGAAACAAATTCCAAGTCAAATTTTTGTAGAATGACAATCCATTTATTGTATTTTACCCCAATTATATGACGTGTTAAGACATACTGAAATGGATTGACATCCATAAATACAATGTTTTTTGGAGGTAAAATGTAATGTCGTAATCTACGAAAACATGAACAGTTTCCAAGGCTAGCTTCTCGACATGTGAATAATTGAATTCAGGCCCAATCAGACCACAACTAAGATAACAAATGACATGTTCTTGTGAGCCATCATCCTCCTAAACCAAAACCATAACAACTCTGGATTTCGTTGTCGTGATATGGAGTAAGAAATCCCTGCTATAGTCCGGAGGAATGGGTAGAAGGGCAAACATAAGCATGTTCTTAAGTGCATCAAAAGATCACCACGTGAACTCATCCCAAACAAAGGGAACCCCTTTCTTCAACAAGCACATAAAGCCTTTGGTGATGTCGGCATAGTTTGTTATGAATCGTCGAAGGAAATCTACTTGTCCTTGAAGACTCTTTTTGTGCCCACACAACACCCTCCCAAATTTATTTTCTTACCATTTCTCTAAGAGAAGAAATTGGGGCCCCTACAAATATTTTCTACTAGAAGCCTTGCATACTCTCTCATGCAAATGGCAGAGCCCAAGTCTTTTTCCCATCCTCCATGCTTTACCATTTACAATGTCTCTTCATATCACCCTGACCCACTAATACACAGTTTGAGCAAGTTCCCTCTTTCTTTACTGATACGTAGCATATCGAGGAACACCCTTATTCCGTTGTCGATACAATCAATATCAACACGTTAGTGATTTCCTCACCGATACATCAACCACCTTCCTACAAGTCAATACACTGACACACTTCTGTTAAACTTCGCCAACACACAAAGATTTATCATCGGTGAAGTTCATGTGATTAGTGTCGGTACACCGGAGATGTTCACACAATCATATTCGCCAAGCACAGCCTTACACTGTTGGATTCCCTTTCATCTTCGTCGATACATCACATATCAACAAAGTTATTTCCTTTCTCTCTGACAC
>JASDQU010012824.1:183911-195607 GCA_032191745.1 Picea mariana
AGGATGTCAACCCCTCATTGACATTGAGCGTATCGAATTCAATCTTTCTCTCACCGACATTGACCCTATATGTGAGACATGCCTTCATCTTGAGACCTCTTCTATTCTCCTTCAATTTTGTTGCTTCTCGTTGCTCCTGTTAATCAAGCTCCTATCATTTCTAATATTAAATTTCTATGCCTAACTAGATAATTGGTGATTGATCACATATCTTGCCTGATCTACTCGATCTTTAGTCATAATTAAGTCTGTTTGTGTTGCCAATAACTTTCATTGTGTATACCACACCAGCTTTCTTACTTTCTACTTCTTGATTTTATGACTAAACCATGACCATGAAAGTGTCATCTATCATCAAATAGTTTAAGTACAACATTTGTAGGTCTTGCACTAGCTCTGAAATGCATGTGAGAAGAAAATTGGTCCTCCCGGCTCCTAAACAGTGTTAAGATCTTCGAACGTCGGTTGGATGTTTTCATGGATTTATATTTTTGTGCTACTGACACATTACCTTAGCTCCAATAGATGAACCAAGATCCTATCAAGCGCAAATGACACGGGAACTCATGAAATTAGATTTAGGTAAAGCAATAGTAAGAATGAGACCTAAACTTCCATTAAAAATTGCCTTTGAGTGCAATTTTTTGGTGTTTGTCAAAATGTATTTTTCATCATTGAAACATGCCAACTATATGAATTATGTGATTATGATTCCAACACAACCGACGGAAACAAAATTCAAGGCCTGGAAGTACCAAAACTATCACTAAGAATTCCTAGCCTAGGCCAGCCTTGTTAGGTGTGACATCGATGGGATGTTTGAATAGCATGTTAAGTTATCTCGCCGGAAGCGTTTCCCCTCACTCTTTGGGTCACGGAAAATGACACTCCAATCGGAAGTTGTTGAGCAAGATATGAGTCTTTGAAATCTCCTCCAATGGTGTTAGCATAAGGTTTACAATCTTGGGGTCTAGCATCCGTGCAAAGCTACTTTGGGTAAAAGTTTTGTTTTATACAAAATATTTTAAAGTGTGATATATTAAATTTAAATGATTTTGATTTAATTTAAAATTAAAATTTAATATTTGTAAAAGAAATAACAAATAAAAAGGGAAGCAATCCATAAGAAAGGGTAGAATTCTAATCAAATCTTAGAATGATATGTGGCATCTTGAGAGTTTTTCAAGGAGAAACATTAATACCAATAAAATATCATTTTCCCAAACATATCAAAGTATAAATTTTGGAGTCAAATTGCATGGATTCGATGGGGAAGCGATGTGTAGAACTCGGCTTGTACATACCCCGTAGATATTGCTTATAAGTGTTCTAACTCAACTAGAGCAGTTGAGAGGAAGTACTCTGACCCAACCGACGCGGTTGAGAGGAAGTACTCTGACCCGACCGGAGCAATTGAGAGGAAGATCACTAGAGAGGAAGATCCCCAGTAAAATCACAAAGATTCGTTGATGAATTGAGTTGCTGCTGTTGAGACACTATTGCTTCTATCTCGAGAAAAAAAAGAAGAAAAAGTGGAAGCCATCAAGTCGATTGAATATTTTGTCAATAATATTATTTCAAGAGATCCAGTCATACCGACAACATTGAGAAGAACTCATCTGATGTTACTGGAGGCCATGCAAGGAACTCGACCAATGTTACTGTCGGCCATGCAATAACTCGCCCGAACTTAACTGGAGATGATGTTTAGATGGGTGTCGAGTCACAGATGAACATGATGGAAACTACCATCATCTCAATCTGCTCTAGAATTATATGTTAATCCTTAGGAGCAAATGCATCAATCACCCATGGATGTTATCTCAATGCTCCGACACTTATCATAGTATTTTGATGATGCTATAACAGAAGGCTTGGAGTAATCTTTTGCTCAATGTTTCCCTCAAATTAATAGATATCATCTCTCCTCTCAGCATGTGGATTGTTGGTCCTAAGGTCTGCACCTAGCTACAAGAGGGCAGAGCTCGGCCACCTCAATTGTTGGAATGATTAGTTTTTATAGGTTTGATTGATTTGTTTAATACCAGTCAGTTGATGAATGAGCTCTCAAGGACAGCGATCTAGTTGGATTGTTCAACAACATCAACTACAAGATTTTCCTTAGTTGGTAGCATGCATTCTTGTAAGAAAATAAAGATATAAAGATAAAACAGGGGAAATACTAACAAGCATACAATTTGTCACTTGTTGTATGAATTTTCAGACTTGAAATAATATTTCAGATCTAAAACATCTACCTGAACACAAATTCTCCAAATAGGTTGTATGGAAATAAACAATTTACTGAGACAATAGTTGAAACTAGGTTGTATGACAATAAATAGTTCACTGAGACAATAGATGAAAAGAGAAGAAACAATGTTTTGCATACATTTCACATGCATTCAAAAAGATAATAAGACAAACAAGATTTGAGAAGAAACAGTCTGTCACCAGAAATTATATTCAACAGGTGGGAAACTTAGCAGTTTTACACTTCAAAGCCCAGTCAAAATCCTGATGCTTGATACCCAAAAAGCACCACGCACCCCACCCCCCATTACATTCCAGTCCTCTCCTTATACATGGAAAAGAGACTCGAATTTAGATTTTGAATCCTGAATTATAGAATCAGTTCTTGATTATATTTAGTTTGCATGGAATAAGACTTTGGGAATGTCACCTTAACAAGAAGAGAACTAACTGATGATAATTTGCCACCTGTTGATTTCTTCTTCCCATCTGTTAATGCGCTACCGTAAAATCTGGGGATATTTTCTGTGCCTATATTCTGTAGCTGCCACCTCCTTTGACTTGTTTAATTATTTTGCTAATTTCTATCTGTCCAAAATTATTTTACTAGAGCTTAACTGAATAACTTTAACACCTCTTCCCTGCTCTATTTCATTAGAACTCATTCATAATCATCGTCTTTATAATTGTATACTCTTTACACACTTGTAGGAATCCATTCAACCCAAAATAACACCAAGATCTACACAAAATCAGGACTTGTTGACATTTAATGTTCACAAATCCAAAAATATCCTGAAGGATTGGAATTGGATCAAATCTTTCAATTGCTAACATATCCTTCTACTTGAAATTTTGATCTTTGTTGCCAGGTGTTTTTCCACTTGGGTTTGGTTTGACTCGCACATGCTAGATGACTTCCTGGAAACATGGAATGCATATTTGAAAGTCATCTTCAGATCTGGGATGATGTCGATCTTATGCTTATTCTTTACCTCGATCAAATCTTCTGCTAGCAAATACTTCAATACTGCCTAAAATCTGGAGCTTCTTGATCCTTAATTATCTTTGTTTGCTGATGTTGACAAATGTTGGAGATGAAGATTACATGAGGAAGTCTTGGGCATTATCTCACCACCTAGTCATGCAATTTTTACAAGAATAAAAACCTCTTTGACTGCCATTCGAATGCTCCGCCTATGGTTTTATTTGTGCTCTTTCATGCTTTGAGACCCATAAATATGAATATGGGTGCAAGCAACAACATACAAAGCATCATTCTTCTCATCCTTCTTCAACGCATTTCTTGTACGTTGGATAAAACACTTGAAGTATCTCAAGGACCCTTTGTCTTCATATCGAGCAAGAGAAAAGAAAATAGATATTTACATATGAATTAATATGGGAAAGTAAGAAACCAATCTGAACTTATTAGTAGATCGATGATTTAGGTGGATATTGGTGGCCACCCACCTGTTCCAACTAGCTCCTCTTGTCAGTTTTTAGTGCAACACGTTCTTTTGTACTTCTTTGTAATTGTGGGTTCGACACTGTCGGGGCTGTCTGAAGCCCTACACATCTTCCAAGTGGATATTGGTGGCCTCCCATCTAATCCAACTTGCTTATTTTTTATGTTTTCATGTCAACACATCTTGTTGTACTTCTAGGGCCGTTTTGAGGCCCTTAACAGTTTTTTTTTGGCTTGCCACAGTCAAACTGTAGACAGAGTCAGATTTTGACAATGTAATGTGTAGTTCTCGAAAAGACCTTTACAACGTGCTACCACGCGACTAAAACATAAATCGTATGCAAAAGTTACGACCCTAGGAAGTTAATGTACTAACTTACCCAAACAGGGCCCACATGACTTTTGGTGTTTCATCTCCTAGAGTTAGGTTTTTGGATGTCTAAGGTTTTGGCATTCATGTTTGTCAAAAAAAGGCCTTCAGAGCCTCATTGTAATCATCTTCTTGTGAATGAGTGTAGTCGTCACATCTCTTCCCACAGATAAAGTTGCCATAATTCTAGCGAATCTTGCATTCTGTATTTTTACAGTCTCTTTACAATTCTTTCATTAATAGAAATCAAGTATTGTTGTATTTCTCTGTTTCTGACAATTTTCCTGAGTATTTCATTGTAATTTCTTTGCTTTCATTTAGTTTCGAAAATAAATTCAGATCAGTGGTATCAGAGCAGGTTGCTCTTGATCGTTTTTCAATGCATGTCCCTAGCGAGGTCCGAGTATATCCATTTGGGTCTAAATTTTGTCTCTCTTGAGGACAAACACTCTCGCACGCCCAAGAAACCCTCCATGGAGACAAAAAAGAAAGACGATGGAGCAAAATATTCTATTAACCTGTTGCTTGAGCAAGCTCTCGTGCAACAAAGGGACAAAATGATGGAGAATTTTTCACACATTCTTCAATGCCTGTCGATAGCAACAAGCACATATTCATCAAGTGGCCATTTTGGAGGAACCTCTCCCTTCAAGGTACAAGTTAATTTTGATATTCCCGTATTTGAAGGTCGGATAGATGCAGATTCCATAGAAAAATGGTTAAATCTATTAGAAGGTTATTTCTTTGTTCAAATTTTTTCTGACAAGGGAAAGATCACCTTCGCACTCCTCAAGGCTCTCCCCCATGTCAAACATTGGTGGGAAACTTACTGGGAGAAAAGTTCCACAGAGGAATTCAGAATATATGGGGCCGAGCCCACTTGGGATTTTTTTGTGGATTCGATCAAATAACAGTACTATCTTGTTGATAACTATGAAGACCAGTACATGACATGGACCACACTGCGGCAAGAGAATAGCCAAATAGTGTCAGAGTTCACAAATACTTTCCATACTTTGTGCACCAAGTTGGGTATCAAAGACTTTGAGCGGCATCTGGTTCTAAAATACTGTGGGGCTCTGCATAGGTACATCCAAACCGAAATGGATTTCCTAAACATCTCATCATTGGGAGCTGCCTATCGATATGTTGTCAAAATCGAGCAGAAATTTAGGCATCAGAACAAATGGGAATTTGGGTCTGCAAATCTGCAACAACCAAAGCATGGTAAAGATGGTCCTAACCAACAACCTCTAGAAAACTAGTCCAAGACACGGGACAAAAAGGGTAAATTAAAGACGAAGAATGACACTGGGAAGTGGTGTGACTTCCACAAAAGCCCCTAGCACAACACCGATGAATGTCAATCGAAACAGTCATTGGTGGACGAGGTCAAAGACACGGAGCTGAACCCTGATTCGAAATCTGATTCAAAAAATATTGAAAACAAACAGATCATCGACGTAGACCCCATTGCTATTGTCGCAACCACAACAATTCATCTAGAAAAACCAATAGATCTTGAAGAGGGGGAGCACCTCTTCCATTCACAAATGTGGGTGAAGGGGACCCCATTGCATTTCATTGTTGATAATGGTAGCCAAAAGAACCTTATCTTAGCTAAGATCGTCAAACAGTAGGGGTTGTCGACACCACACCCGCATCCATACAACATCGGGTGGCTTCACCAGGGACGAGATATTCGTGTCAACCAACAGTGTCTCCTATCTTATGGCATCCATCCCTTCAAGGATGAGGTAGTGTGTGATATTGCCCCTCTTGATGTCTATGATGTTGTTTTGGGCCAACCATATATGTGGAAATGTCATGTTGTCTATGACTCTAGACCCCGTAGTGTCATTATTGTTCTAGGAGGTCAACTCTACAGGATACCAAAGGTAGTTTTGACTACTACTCCACCAAAACAGCATCGCAAGGTAATCTCTCATACTACAAAACTCGTCCTCTTCACAGTTTATTCAAAGGATGTACAGAAGACTACTACAACCTCAACACCTTTTATCCAACAAAAATAGATTGTCGAAGAGACAGGAGATATTGTTTCTTCACCTACAATGGTGCCTACACAATGCCCCATCCAACCCAGAGACAATAGGTTGGTGGACCAGATTCAACCCCTCTAGCAACAGGTTTGTGACAGTCTTCCACAAGCCAAGAAGCACAACTTCTCCAACAAGCCAGGCAACTCACCAAGCTTCAGATTCAGAAAATGTTTTCCCCACTTCCCTGGACACTCAACGCAATGGAGACCATTGCTTCCTAAGGGGGGAGGATTGATCTAGGTGGATATTGGTGGCCACCCACCTATTCCAACTGGCTCCTCTTGTCAGTTTTTAGTGCAACACGTTCTTCTGTACTTCTTTGTAACTGTGGGTTCGACACTTCCAGGGTTGCTTGAAGCCCTACACATATTCCAGGTGGATACTGGTGGCCTCCCATCTAGTCCAACTGGCTTATTTTTTATGTTTTCATGTAAGCACATCTTGTTGTACTTCAAGGACCGTTTTGGGGCCCTTAACAATGTTTTTTTTTTGGCTCGCCACAGTCAAACTGTAAACGGAGTTAGAGTTTGACAGTGTAATGTGTAGTTCTCAAAAAGACCTTTAAAATGGGCTATCACACACCTAAAACGAAGATCGTATGCAAAAGTTACGACCCTGGGAAGTTAATGTACCAACTTACCCAAACGAGACCCACATGACTTTTAGTGTTTCATCTCCTAGGGTTAGGCTTTTGGATGTCTGGGGTTTTGGCATTCCTTTTTATCAAAAAAGGCCTTCATAACCTCATTGTAATCATCTTCTTGTGAATGAGCGTAGCCGTCACATCTCTTCTCAAAGATAAAGCTTCCACCATTCTAGCGAGTCTTGCATTCTATATTTTTACAATCTCTTTACAATTCTTTCATTAATAAAAATCAAGTATTATTGTATTTCTCTGTTTCTGGCAATTTTCATGAGTATTTCATTGTAATTTATTTGCTTTCATTTCGTTCCGAAAATAAATCTGGATCAATCGAGTATTCACTGCATAGAAAGTCCCTATGTGGTCAAAATTGTGCTTCGAAAGATGCCATGTGCTAGGTACCTAACCAAATCCCTCAATATAGCTACAAAGAAAGTAGTTGTTTGAAATATTTCCCTCAACTTTCACTTCAACGGGCTCGACAATCTCTGGCTCGTGAACAAAATACATAGTACCAAATAGTTCTTGGAATCTCCTCCAACAAGATAATGACAAGAAATAATCTCTCCTTTGTTGTTTGCCCGGAGAAATTATGGAACTTCCTGAAAAGCAATGGCATGGCGCATCCTGTTGATCATTCTTCATAATCATTGTGTTATATATAACAACCTTTATCTTATAGTGTTACAAAAATGGTTGCTCATCGTTATCCTTGGAGGTCATCCCTTTGAACATTATTTTGGAGAAGAATGACTTTGGTATAATTATGTCTCCTTTGTGAAGCACATCATGAGATTTTCTTCCATTCAGAGATGTGCCATACAATGCACGACGCAGACCTTTACTTGGGCGCACTGTCAATACGCAACATCCACAATAACTATTTTTTTTGGCCTCCTTGAGCTCTGGAAAGTTTAGATAAAATACTGAGAGGTCTAAAATAACTTGACAATTAACACATTGTTGAGCACCTCCAAACGAACTCTATTTAGCATTCCTCGAAAAAGTTGATCATTTTTTATTTGTTTTGCATAGCAGGAAATATCCGACATATAAAAAACAAACAAAAATGAATATAATTAAGTAGACAAGTGCCCTCATCTCTCATTGACGTGTAGTGCAATATTATGGTCCCTTGTGGGCTCTTCCCTTGGTGCCTTGTGTTTGGTGTTATCGATTGCTTGGGTGCTTGATGAGTAATAGGCCCAACACAATTTTTATGAAAAATAATTATCCTCGGGCACTACCTTGTGACTTGACCCTCACTACATATGGTGTTGACCGTGGCATCATTTTTGCTCGTCAAGACTTGGTATATGAAGAAACCTTGGTGCCTACAATGAAGATTTAGCTCTTGGTTTCGGGTGCTCACATGATATGTGGTTCAATCTATATATATATATATATATATATATATATATATATATTAGGTGCCAAACATTCATGACTTTGACCATAAAGACTATTTTGACATACAAAGGTAAATATATACAAGGCATGCAATTTGATCAAGGATAAATAATGAGATTCATCAGATGGTAGATGGGAGAAAATTAGTAAAGTCTGCAAAGAATAATAGGCTTAGCGAGATTGGCAATATAGGGGTTTGAAACATAGCAAAAATGCGATTGCAAGAACAATGACAGTCTTGCAATAAGGAGCATAGTAGGTTTAAGTATTAACATGGGTTGTGTAAAATATGGGCCTGGGGAGACTTGCCTGGATAATGAGGCACTTCGGTCTCGACCGATGGTTATGTCATGTTATCATTGTCTTGCTTTGACCCCTGGAATGAATGTTGCCACCCATATCGAGACTCTCTCACAAGGTACTTTGTACACAAATTTCATTTATGGGTCTCATCGAGTATGTCACTCATTTTCAATTTCCTTCCAACAGTCCTATGGTAATCATTGTAAATTTTATGATGGAATTGAATCTTGGTTGGAGGAATCCTACCTGTCTACACTTCCCATGAACCATAACGCAGCCGAATCTAACATGTTGGGTAGAGATTTTCTTGAATCAATTATTCTTATCTTTGATCCCTTACTTCTCCATTCTCTACAATTGACTTTTGATGAACATGTGGTTGTTGGTTTTGAATTACTTGATTGGCTACATTGGTACTATGCTTTCACTTAGCCTTGTTTCAACCAATGTAGGATAGATTAGGAATAGGAATATCATAGTTTGTTTTCTTCCTTTCTGCCTACATAGTTTAGATGTTTTCTTTTATTTTCACTTGTATGGCATAGATAATGTATTGTCTTGGTTTCTTCAATAAAAGCCACCAGTTGTTGTTAGTTTAGTTTGTAGCTCACGATGGCTTGCTTTAGTCTAAGTTTCTTTTTACATGAAAGCTTTCTTCTTTTCATTTGATGCATTTCATTTTTGTTGTTTGATTGAAAGATTGGTTTAACTTTAGTTATCATGAGGAAACCATGTGCAGAATTATTTGAGAAGTTCAATTGGAAGATTCATTTGCTTCACTAACATTCACTCTAATGATTGACATATGGACAACCGATTATCGTTAGTTGTTGAAAGAATATATGTTGAAGAATACTTTAGAACTTGTGGAAGGTGGAAACCAGGTTGAAGGAATCACATTGGCTATTCACAACTTTGTTGTTTGTAATCCACAATGGTTATGTAAGTCCTATTGACCAATCTTTTGATGGATATGTTTTTCGCAAAGGCTTATGGACCAATGGATCGACGTTGCAGTGTCACGAGTTCATTCTCTTGGTTCTCAAAACAAGGACTGGTGAGCTAAAACATGGCTACAAGCCTTCTCTGCATGTATGCTTTTCCATAGACTTGAACCCTTTATGACAGAGCTTATTTCAAGGATGTAAAAGGTAGATCGTCGATTGGTTTAGAAGAAATTCAAAATATTAAAGCAGATTGTGATCACCACAGTGTCTATCGAGTAAAATCATTGGAGTGTTTGTTGTACTATAAAGAGGATACACCTAAGACTTTTGGTATATATCTTCTTTTCTCGGTCTTAAATCTGTTTTCACTTATTGGGAAAAGAAACAATGCATTTATCTCTAAACATATGCCTCTAGGAACACAGCATTGAGTTTTAGTTTCCTTCTCATTGTTTTATTCATATTGAAAACAACAATTTTTAAAAAGCACATGCACACAAATACTTGGATGTTATCTTTTGGCACCACAAGCTCCTAAAATTGATTTTTAAGGACAAATACTTTGCTCAATCATCTTCGATGGCAAGATAGATATCTCATCCTTAGTCCTGTGATATTGAATTGATGAAATCAGTCTTCCTATCATCATGCATTATCCATATCTCGGAAGACCTATATAATATTTTCAGATATATCGCTTCATTTAATGACTTGGGTATCTTGACTAATATGTTTTCATCCTTGTTGAAGTCTAAATGTGTCATTTGAAGCTCATTGACTCAGATTTAACCCTCTTGATCTAGTGCCCTTTCCATTGCTATACTCTTCGAATAATCAGATGCAATATCTTGACTTGGACTGACCGACCAGTTTTCATTGGTTCTCTCTTGATATGGTCTTATTTTGATTTGCTCATGAAGTTTGTTGGTCAACTTGTCTTTGTCTTGATTTTGCTGAGGGTTTTATATCATGATGTTTTTATTGCATTTGGAATTTTCAAATATTGAATGGAAAATACATTACAGCCAAATCATGAAACTGTCAATGGAGCTCTTCAAGGCACTAGTCTACCAATTTTTGGGAGTTATGTTAAGAAATCTCATCAAGAATGATCTTTCAAAGCCCATCCAAGTACACAAAACTTAAACCATACAACGGGTTGCACATTCACTTGCGAGGTAACAATTGAAAGAGTGTCGACGAAAAAAATCTGATGAACATTTTAGGCCGAGAAAGAGCACTAGGACTCAAGAACAATGATCTCTAATCTCTGGGATATTGATCAACAAAATGGTTCTCAAATGCACTTCTTCAGTGCAGAACCAGTGATCATTACAACCATAGTCATTTTTTGCCCAAAAGGGAACTTCCACTCCCTAGACCAGTGTTCAAGCTAAGTCAACTCCACCTCTCTACTCGAATCTTGGCGATAGAAGATGGTAAGACTCGTGATTTGATGTCGTACATCCAAGCAAGTATGGTTCCCTATGTTTTCAAAAGCATTATCTTTTTTATTTAGTGTCCCATGCCGGCCCAGATACATTCTTCAGTTCTATTTCATGTTATGAGATCTCTATGAATATGCTCTTCTAAGAGGGAGTTATCTTGTTCAACATCGCCTTTTGTCATATCTTCTAACTGGTTAAACATGCATGTTTTAAAATGGCTAATAAGGCAACCTGAATCATTGGTCACAAGTTTTAATCTGTGATATATGTTTTCTGCCTGTAAGCAGATCTTGATCGTGGAAGGTTATGCTCACCTGAAGAGAAAGACATGGCTCAAAGAATACACATGGATTCAGATAATTTGACTTATCATAAAACATGTACACCTATGCAATTGGTACCACACGCTTGATTTGAATTGGTGAAGAGATGAGCATGTCACGTAGTAGAATAAGTTTTAGAGTTGGGAGACAAAGAGTGAGTGAAGATCCTGCACAACCATAGCAAAGCATATCATGGGTAACAAATGGAAGCTTGTTCAAATCCTTACTTCTTGAATCTGTTAAGAACCAAACATCAATATAGCATATAAAAACCTCAGAAAAAGTACTCAACGCCTTGAAAAAGATATAATTTCAGATAATAAGCCTCTTCGAGGGGGCAACCTCCTTTTACCCCACTTAAATGTTCAAGTACAAGATGATTCAAAATGAAAATGTCTCCTTGGTATATATAGGAGACTAGGAGGTATAATTACAAATAATGGCCTAAAGCCGACATAATTAAAATAA
>JASDQU010012825.1:32701-44860 GCA_032191745.1 Picea mariana
ATTGCATGCATCTTCGATCTCAAATGTATAATTTCTGGTAATGCATTTTGTTTTTAGTTTATGTCCATTTGTTTTGTTTTGATGCTAATTTGGATTTAAATTTGTTTTGATTTTATGATGTTTTTAGACCAGCTATAGAATCATAGATTTTGTAGTTGGTCTTAATTAAGTATAATAAGATTTATAATTAATTATGTTTTTTGTTACATGTCTCAAAATAGTGAACAGATATCGTTGACACTGTGATCAAAGATCGTTTGATACCATCAAGATTTGTTTTTGCGTGTATTGGAATTATTTTGTAGGAGCGAGTGATGGTTTCTTGTTATTATCACAACCGACTTTTGGATATGTTGTTGAACAAATTTAGAATTTTTTTATTATAATCATCTATCATGATCCATTGTTCAAACTTCACTATTTTTGAAGGATTTTCCTCTATCATGTGGATACGAGGGTCAATCCATATTTTGTTTAAATACTCATAGGTGTTTGAGTCATGGGCATGGTTGGGATTTTGGGATAATAGACCAATGTTTATTTTTGAAGAAGAATATGAAACTCCCGATCACTTGATGGCTTTTTCCCTGTGAGTGAAATGGTTTTGTTTTTTATTATAATATATATTATTCTGATTCATATTCTACTAGCATTGATAATGTATTGATTGAAACTTAGCTTTTGCCAATTTCGACAATATATTGTTAATTTGCTCTGATTAATTTTTAATAATCTATTGTTTCAATACTGAAAAGATCTTTGTGATTATTGTGATGTGATTATTAAAATATATCAACTTTGTTTATATGTTTTAAACTTGCGATGATTAAATTTGTGAATGGAAATTATTTTCTTTTTGACAAATAAGTAATTGTAATATTCACAACGTATCAGATAAAATAACTTGTCCTTCCTGTATCATTGAACATGTGTTAATTATATGATTGAAGTGAATTTCCTCAGATATTTGTATGATCTTTATTTTTCACAGTTGTTTGCCATAGGTTTTCCTTGACAGACAGGTTGTTGGAGCAACTTTACTCAGGAAGGCACAAGTCAAAAATTCCCTTTATTACTGGCCAACATAAGTTAGTAAGTTTTTTTTTTTTTTTAAATATACTGGGGGAATCGACAACTGGCCATTCTTGTACTCCCATGACAGGGGGTCGATCCCCGTCAGCTACCACTATAACCCCGGGTGCAACAACCCAGCCCGCAAGAATGGCGCATGAGTAAATCCGGGTGGGAATCGAACATGAGACTTCATTTTACAAATTTCCTTCCATTTACATGGCACTTGCCAATCCGTCTACACCCGTGCGGGCAACATAAGTTAGTAAGTTTTTGTTATTGTTTTTCTTCAATTTTTTATGGATGTAGATTAACTTTAAAACTTAAATGCTTTGTCCATTTAAGTCCAAACATTATAATTTACATTCATTTATGTTTTAATTTGGATTGAAAATTAAATTAGTAGTATGTTTTAGATTAATATTAGTTTATTTTATATTTTCACTTTGCTTGGGATTTATTTTCCTTTCCAAACTTATTAGTTTCACGAGATTTCTTACAAATCTCGTACCTATACATTTTGTAAATTATGTATACAAAATGTGTGAACAATGAGTATTGATGTGCATAGTAGGTATTTGTTAATAAATAGTTAGTTTTTTTAATTTTTTGTAGTTTCCCTCATTGGCCAAAGGAGCCGTAAAACACGTTAGGGTGGGTCATCTCAAATGGATTAGGTTACTTTAGAAAACCTCAGACCAAACTCTCCCTTCCAGTTGATGAGTGGTTACCTATGCTCGTAAATACACTTAAAATCAACATTAAACTACGTCTGAGATTTTCTACCTCTATGTGTGATATTTCTTGCATCTGCATGTGAGATTCATTAAGAGATCCATGTTTAAGGTTTTTTGTGCATTGGAAATTCACTAAGAGGTTTACTAAGTCTACCAAAAAACAAAATTATCTAGTTGTCTCTAAATATATTATATGTTATTTTAATTTTAATTTTTAAACGTAGAATACCATAACACTTTTCCACGATTTCCATATTTTCCCAACCCTCCCCCTCCAAAACATGAGTAGGGGATTTTTCTAGCTTGATGATCTTATTTAAATTATCTCTAGGCATCGAAGATATTATTAATTAACAAAATTGATATTAATTACGTACATGAAGCTATCCCCCATATAACATTTAGAGATATTTAATGTGATGTAAACTCACACCCTCTAATTCTATTGGTTAAGTATGGAATGTATTTATCTTACTACAATATACATATCAAGGTTGTGAAACTATAGAAAAAAAATCCATGGTTAAGCACACTTGAGACATAGGAGTTTTGAGATGGGTGACCTTCTCGGGAAGTCTCATTTACCACATGCAAGTCCCAAATGTGATGATTAACACTAGGTGGTTTCTTTCACTATATTCAATCCCACTTCTTCACCCTTATGAGCATCACCTAATTTAATGAGTGATGAGTGGAATATTCAAAGTCATGAGAAATTGATCATTGTTTAATGGTTCTAATGAGAAATGGTCATAGATGAATGAATTTGAATACACAGTTAGTTCGAGAAAAAAAACATCTCATAATGTTGGACTTTAGAAGCCTCCTTCAGTGTTAAAATAAAGTGTATGGATCTATGATTGAATAGTTCATAAGGAATTATACTTGCTAAGTTTTTGGAAATGGGGTGACAAGTGAATTGGGATTACTATGGAGAGAAAATCCATAGTTAAGCATGTTCTTTTGGGTTGTTATGTTCTTTGCAGTGAAAGTCTAGTTGAGGTGGATTGACTGGGAGTGAAAGTCAAAGGTCGAATTGTTCAACCAAGAAAATTTAAAGTTGAAGTGATTGACATAAATTCGAAAAGGTCAATCGACAAGAGGTCACGAAGAGGTAGTTTGGAAATAGACTAAATACCAAATGTAGGTCGACTGGTAGTCGACTGTAATAGAATCCCAAGATTCACGAGGTTTGTAGCCAATGCTATATTTGGATTTGTAATTTTTATTGGGTGCCTTTTTTTGGAATACTGATAGGGGGGTGTGTTGGCACAAGGGAAGACCCAGGTTTCAACGCTTAACAACACACCAACAAAACTCTGACTACCGGTCCTTTCAGAAACACCTGCGAAGCAGGAAAAGTCTCACCCAAGGTAGAAGCATGGGGGGGGGAGATACAGGACACATGTGTCTATAACTAGGCTGGGACACAGATCCATGATAAGAGAACTTCGCAGAATAGTCTATTAACACTTAGGAAGTAATATGCATTAGTTTCTTAACTTAATTAACACCGCAGGACATAATCAAAGATAGATCGACGCAGTAACAACATATGATTATATACCCCTAGCACTTAGCACTTATCATTATAAGTTAAATATATCATTCATTTACCCTTAAAAAAAGTAAATCACTTAAGCAACAATATATCTATCTATTACACATCATAATCAAAACACTAAGTAGATTAATAAAAGAAATTACATAGCACAAAACAAACCACGAGACACCAGATATACATGGTTCACCCTAGGGTGGGGCTACGTCCACAAACTGCTTCACCTCTTTATTATTTTCCAATATATTACATTCATTCACTCCTATGCACTAAGCCACATAATCGAACTATGCACCAGATAGGATATCTGTGCACTAAGAACTAGATCCTCCTTCCAAAACTAGGTGAATTTCACAGAGCCAAAATATATTCTCACAACACTTAGAACCTTCTACAAAATCATAGTCAAGCACAAAGCCTCGACCAGATACACCTCTTTGCACAAAATCACTCATATTCACACAAAACTACCATTTCTTCTACAATACATTCCTCTTTATTTATACTTTTACAAGCCCTTACAATAAGGCCTAAACATGGGAAAACCCCATGGACCAACATCCCATAAACCTATTACAAAACCCTAGAGGACCATTTACTAGGTCCACATCACCCTAAAAAATGGGTGAGATCTACGATATCAGCTTCGCCTGGGTGGTCCTTCTTCGACCAACGTGTCGAAGTCCAAAAGTGCGCCAAATTTGACAACAGTTTCCTCAAAACTTGGTCGAGGGAAAACAGGCCCCGAACACTCACCTATGACGCGTCCCAAGTCACTCAAGTTTGGACAATGCTGCTTTGAAATCCTTGAGCTTAACTTGAGTTGCCTCGAATTGCTGCCTCGGCTGAGCCTCCTGCTGAGTGAGCTCTTGGACTGTCTTCTATGTAACAGTCCCTTCCAAGCATTGTTCTACTACTGCAACTACTTGATCTAGTTGTGAGCCCTATCCATCAATATCTTGGAACACCTTGCAAGATTTTTCCTGCACAGGTTGTAGCTTTTGCGTTACTTCCATTACCTTACTCTGGAGGGAAGTGATCTTTTGTTGTACTGTGCACTAATCCTGGGATCTCTTCATCCTTTCCACTGCTATGAGCAACTTCATCTGCGCCTGCAATGAAAATTCTTGTTGTTTCACCTCCTGTAACTGCGCTTCTAGATTCTTTAGCTCTGGATCCTCAACGAGGCATGTCTGGGCACTCTTGTCACTCATATGTTTACATACCAAGGCGAGGGCTCTTATATTTTCTATTTTTTTTTTGGCAAACTCCTCCCTCTAGTCACACACCTCTTGCGGGGTGCTCAGTACTATTTGGGCCTCCAATTCAATTATCCTAGCCATAAGCTGTTGGAGGGTCTCTGCGAGCTTCACTACTTGAGCTTCGACTGTCTCTTTCTATTCCCATGCCAAGCCTAGCACAAAGTAACATGCTTTACTTACCACTTCTTTGACCACGGCATGCTCTGCGAGCAACTTCTCTTTTTCCCTTTGTAGTGGGGATTTTTCCTCCTAAAACTTTGCCCGAAGTTCTGCTTTGTCACTTTCATGGGAAGCTACACTGTCCCGGGCTTCTCATAATTTTACTATGAATTTGTCTTTATCCTTTTGCAAGTATTTTGTAGCCTTCTCCTTCTCTTCCTTATCTCTCTGGAACCGATCTTATTTTTCATCCGCAAGCCTTCTTAACTGGGGTGGTTCATTCCCCAATTTTGCAGTTTGTGATGAGGAAGGTGCAAATGACACACTAGGTACTACGTGGACCAAGTGAACATATTGTTGCACTTCCTTCAATTCTCTCTCAATCCTTCCATGTAAATCCTCTTGTTTCTCTCCATATCTCTACAACATGTCTTCAGAGGCATCCTCCATAGCTCCGCAGACTAGACTAATTTCTTCGTCGGTGAGAGTGGCTTCTAACTGTGGCTTATTGGCACGTGTTTTATTCCTTGCTGAAGGTTTCTTTGAAGAAACTTTCCTCTTTTATGGTGTCACTACCCCAATATGGGGATCTTTAGGTGGTGTATATTCTCCTCCTCCTTTCTCTTATTCTCCTTCATATCCTCCTCCCTGTCCTTTTCTTCGTCTTCTCCTCCTCCTGGCGAGCAAGACTCATTATCTCCAGAAGTTTTGTCCTCTTCGTCACTCTCTATGTCCTAGACTTCAACCTTCTTTTTCAGCTTCTTCGTCCCACTAGACTGTCCGACATGTTCAACTCGTGTAACTATGGGGCTTCCTATGGTGTCAGTGTTAGATAAATTTGCATCGACGATAGGTACAAGAAATTCCTCTAGCCATTCCTTTGTAATATGCTCCATATATTCATCTTTCAGCTTGTAGTATAACTGCAATTATTCCTGCTACTCATCTCTTCACACGGTGATGTAAATGAAGTGGGGATCAATGTGTAAATTCACTATGGGTCAGTATTGGTGTAGGGTACGTGGTGTCATATGCGGGAATGATTCAATGGAGACCATCAACTGCTGGTAATATCCATGAAACACGACATTGGACTGCCACTGCTTCGTCATGTAGTTGGCATACCACAGGGTGTAAAACTGAGCGACCAATGTCTCTGAAGGTTTGATCTCTAGGAAAGTGGCTCCTTCAGGAATTTTACAAGCAACAAATGCGATCAAAATGATCAATTAACTGTAATGAAATTCATATCCCATGTCCTGGGCTTTGCGACAATCCTTTTCTAATTCGTTGACGAGGTAGTTCGCCCAGTTCATCTGCATGCCCTCCACACACTTTCCTGCGAGGTCCACCACGAACCCGGTGACCTGTGCGAGGTGGTTCTTTCTCACTAGCTTGCTAGTTAATAGTTGACAAGAAAGGCGCACTGAACCATCCTGTATAGAGGCTACCTTGTAACCTTGCTTTCCTTTTTCTACCTCTCCATAGGATTGTTTGATGTGCTACGCTAATGAACGGTCTAAGGCCTTCCCTGGATAAAACTTCTAACGGTCAGGACCCTTCACACTTAAATCTTTGATCCGGTGGATCATCTCTAGATCAACAGTAATCCTTCTTTTGAGCCATAGATATCCTTCATGATAGCATGGCATAAGGATTTTAACACAAGCGTTAACCTCCTGGTGGTGGCCAAAATGTGGGATCTTCATGATGTTCAACACGGTTGACTGTGCCAACCTCTTAATCCATGATTGCGAGATGAGGCAAGGTTTCTTTCCGGTTGTCTTTGTTAAATAGTAGTGAGGATCCAACATGGGATCGTTCTTATGATCTCCTAAGTTGAATTTGTTGTTCTTCAACAATGGGATCTGTCCTAACTAACTCACAACTATGGAAATTCCTTTCATAATGTACGTAGTGAAGATAGAGTACTCAAAATCCCAAGGGATACTTTCACAGTTAACAGTGCCAGCCAGAGGTGGAACATACTCAGTTAGGATCGATGGGATCTGCTTCGTATTAGCCATATCACCGTGGTGCTTACTTCATTGTTCAGTTCAGGGGTTGATACGGGTCGAATGACATGCAGTCGAAGGGGAAGCCTGCAGTCCCCTAGTTGAAAAGAACTGAATGCCTTAAGATATAGGTCTTTCGGCCATGAGCTTCTTAATAAATTCATCTATAGACTTCTTCAACTCACTGGGTTCGCCTGACATTCTAGATTTTAACAAATCGTGAGTAGACAAATAGACAGGTGGGGTATATTTCCAATAACAATGGGCAACTCAATTCGACACTTGGACAATTCTCTACTTAGCTCAGTCAGTCATGGGTAGAAAAAATTGGTCCCAGCGCAACGACCGACGAGTTAATACAATGGGGTGGTCTTGACAGATCTTTCAATGGACAAGAAACTACTTCCATTAATGTAAATCTATCCATTATGGTGCGATCTCAACATCCAAAAGCAGTCCATAATCCCATAAATGTGTTTTCTAACCATTCCAGAGCATCATTATAATGGTCAGGGAGACTCCAATGGTCATATAACTTCTCCAGGGAGAAGTCCAAATCTGGGCAGCCCTGATGTTCCAGCGAGGTTCAAATCATGCGAACCTACCTCTTACGAGGTTCCAGTCTGCAAAGTCTTCCATCTAGTTTCTGTAACTTCTTGTAGCTTTTCCAACTTAGCCTTGTTTTTATTGAGCTTCCTTGCCTTCTTTCCTATGATCTGAGTCTCTTTAACTATTTCTGGAATCCTGTTTCCACTTTTATTCTTATCTTCCCCTAGTGTAGTGGTTTCGCACTGTACCCTCAAAGGTTCTGAAGTTAATACCCCTTTTCTTAACATTTCATGAGTGGGCATACTTATTTCTTGGATAGGTAGGTTCTTCAAACCTTCTTGCATTCTTTCAACCTTTATAGATAATTATCTTGATTTCTGTCCCTCCTGCGTTTTTACTTTTCTCTGTTGCTTCGAATTATCCTCTCATTCTTCTATTAGTCAGTCTATTTTCCTAGCTATGAAATCCCTTAATTCCTTTTTTTTCTTTTCTGTAGCTTCTTCCTCTGCTTTCCTTTTGATCTGATCCTTTTCAATCCAAGTCTTACCTAATAAAAGTGGGAAAGGGGCATTGTCCCCAACAAACCTAATGACTTAAAATTCTTCTTCAGTCAATGTTCCATGAACAATAATAGGTACAATAGTTACTCTTCCACATAAAGTTATCTTCTTACCCTTAAAAAATCCTATCCTTCCTAAATAAGATACCACAATAGGCTTTCCCAAAATTTCCCAAGTTTCTTTTATCATAATATTCACTTGTGTTTCTTCATCCAAGACATAGTCTATGTCAAAGTCTTTTATTATTGTACTTATGCGTTGTTTTTCTTTCAGGCTTTTTGGTAAATTGACATCTTTATGAACATCCATCGTTTCTTTTAACTGTAATAACATAGTCTAAACTTCCTCTGACCCTTTCTCTTTATGACTTTCTAACATGCCCTTAGTCTCTTGACTTTTTTCATAGATTTCTTGTATTATGCCCATTATTTCAACTTTAGCAATAATCCTTGGACAATCCTCAACCTCATGATCAACAACCTTACAATAAATACAAATAGGGCCTACCATAGGACATTCCTTAGCAAGATGTCTTGACCTTCTGTAGTTATAACACAAAGTCAATCCTCTTTTTATCTTAAATGTTCCCCAATCTTTTATGTACTACGCACTTCCCCTAGGATCATAGTGTTGGACCTGCAATCTACAAAAAACATTTCTAGGTTCCTGCATCCACTTATTAGTCCAAAAACTCTTTCTAATCATAGGAATAACATATCTTTCTTCATTTTCATTAAATTTACTCAAATCAACCCTTTCTTTCAACTGCGCCCTAGCCTTCATACTAGGACAAAATATATTAAACATACTTAAATTCATTATTTCAAAACAAAAAATTTCAATTATCTTTCTCTTACCAAAGCACAAAACCTGCTTCTTTTAGGATCTTACCTCTTTTCTTCAGAACAACTTACTTCCTTAGCACAAAGCTTCGCAAGTCAAGTAGAGTACTGCGCACTTCAGCAGTAGATCTATGAACAAAGATTCTCTTTTTCTTTACTTCAGTTCCCATCAATCACAGTTTTAGGTCCCAGCAGCATAACCATTTGTTGGCATAGGGGTAGACCCAGGGTTCAATGTTCAACAACGCACCAAAAAAACCCCTACTACCAGCCCTTTCGACAACACCTGTGAAGCAGGCGAAGTCTCACCTGAGGTAGAAGAAGGGGGGGTTATAGGACGCATGTGTATGCAACCAGGCTGGGACACATATCTGTGATAAGAGCACTTCACATAATAGTCTATTAATTCTTAGGAAGTAATATGCATTAGTTTATTAAGTTAATTAAAACCACAGGGCATAATCAAAGATAGATCGACACAGTAACAATGAATGATTATATACCCTAAGAACTTAGCACTTAGCATTATAAGTTAAATCTAGCATTCATTTACCCTTAACACATGTAAATCACTTAAACAACAAGAGATCTATCTATTACACATCATAATCAAATCACTAAGTAGATTCATAACATAAATAAAACAACACAAAGTGAACCATGAGACACCAGATATACGTGGTTCACCCCAGGGTGGGGCTATGTCCACAAACCACTTCGCATATTTATCATTTTCCAAGATCTTACATTCAGTTGCACCTGTGCACTAAGCCATAGAGTTGAACTCTGCACCAGACACGAGATCTTGGCACTAAGCACTAGATCTTCCTTCCAAAACTAGGTCAATTGCACAAAGCCAAAATATCTTCTCACAACAATGAGAACCTTCTACAAAATCACAGTCTAGCACAAAGCCTCGACTACATACACCTCTTTGCACAAAATCACTCATGTTCACATAAAATAACCTTTCTTCTACAATATATTCTGTTAGCACTGATAGTCACCGTCAAATTGTAGGAGGATGAGCCCAATGCCCATCAGAGTTTTTGGTGGATGTTTGGTTTTAAATTAGTGGAGGTCAATGGAAAAAACTCAATATATGAATGATGTTCAAGACAAAAATGGACCAGAAATGAACAGGGAAGTGAGGGCCATAACTAACTTCAGTGAGTGAATTGAGTTTAAGTGTGAGTAGGGGGAAGAATTAGTAAGAAAGTTGGACAAGACTATTATGGGTAACAAGCCTTCAAGCAGCTTGGAGAAGAAAAAATCATACTCAATATCACTCTTAAGCTCAAGCTTCAAACACTAAAAATGTCCAAACAACACAGTCATAACAACACCATGATCAAACCTACATCACCATGCAGCTACAACAACTCGACTGGATCCTCCATGCCCGAGCCATTCAGTGTAAGAGGGGAAAAAGATAACAAGGGAGATGACTAAAACTGGTCACGATACCACTGTAATCAAGCCTACATTAAAACAACATAACAACCCTCGACTGAATCCTACATGCCCGAGTGTTTTAGCACAGTTTTTTACAAAGATATGAAACTAGGTTGACTTCTATTAATCTGAAATTCTCAAATCTTATACATAACCAAAGAACAATTTTGGAATCAAAACATTACAAAATAGGGATTTCTACTCAACCAGTTGACGACCCTAACAAAATATCCAAACTATCTATTTATACTCATAACAATTCACCACTATTAGGAGCATGATCGGACCCCTGCATTCGAGGCTTTCTGTCAGTGTCTTCTCTATCAAACTGTGTGGGAATTCTTCTGTCAGACGTGATCTCAGATCAACATGGGTTTTGCAGGAAAAACTTCTCACAGGAGTACCATGGGCTGACGGTTGAGTCCCCATGGCAGGAACTTCCATACCTTCCATTTATGGAGTGATCTGAGGTTTCAACCACCACTCCTTTTTCCATTAACTACCTTCATTGGGATCAGGATGAGGCTTAACGCCCAAGGATCTACCATGCACTGCTAGCATCCCTTCGATTCAACCCATCTCCTTGAAAACATGATAGTCTCATTATTTAACTCATCCAGGCATCCTCGACTTTTGATGCAGGTCTCATGAAATCCATGTCCTTCCTTCGCGCTCCCAAATCTCTTGGCACCAGCTTCTTTCATCGCATTTTCCTGCATGCGACCTCGGGCTATGACCATAGGCCCGAATCCTAGGCACATCATGATTTCGTGTTTTGAGATGCCTTCATATCACTTGACTACAATATCTCAATACCTGATATTGCGAAATTGACTGACTCAAATGGACGGCTAGATCTGCTTTGCATCCGACGGCTGTGATTTTTCCCTTGGAACTCTGCCTTGGCCAAATCTATGCTATGGGCATTAATCTTTCCTCCTGGATCCTCTTTCCATGTGACCTCGGGCTATGATCATGGCCTAAACCTTGGCTACCTCGTGAATTCACATATTTGCTGCCATGTACCCCTTCTGGTTGGGACGACCCAGATCCATTTTCCTCTAATTCCTTCCAAAACTCTTGAAAGTCACTTCCATGAACCATCAGATCACCAGTCCACGACTTTCCTCGATCCAATAGCTACGATCGTTTTCATGACTTTATACCTCGCAAGTTATAACAACTCTTTCCTATACACCTTCTGAATTCTAATTCTGTGAAATCGTTGATCTTGTGCCAGGTGTCCCTCTGAATCATATGGTCCAGATCAACTCACAAATTCACGTTTCATGAGTCATCATAACTCTTCCCTCTTACTTTCCCAACCCGCAAAACCATGAAATGATGATCTTTATCCACGTGTCCTTCCCAACACCAACGAATAGGATTGACCTCGCAATTTTGGACCTCTGTCTGATGTTAAACTTCACTCAACTTTATGATCCTGAACGCCTGAAGGCCACAAATATGAACTTCGAATGGAAACCCCTCTGATGAAAACAAAACTTGGTCACACGCTTGATTTGAGTCCATATTAGGTCTCTCTAAGTGTTTCACTTTGTTCTCATGGCTGCGGCCTATGTAAAATAAAAACTTGGACGACCGGATAAGGGTTGGGGAAGAAAAAAGGATCAGTGACAAAGGTAAAGGAGATGAGTGCCAAATCAGAAAGGAGCAAACAAAAATGAATTTGTCGGCTGAAGGGAAAATTTAAAGACATGGCCTGAGAAAAGAGAAAAATAGGGAAAGGACCTAGACTCAGGTAAAGACCATAAACCCATAGGACTTTGACAAGTTCATGTGATAACATTTAGCTCCACAGGGGATGGCATGCTCCCTACGAGATATCAAGAACACACAACGTTAGTGCATTAGCTATTGGGTCATGGAGTCTCTTATTAAAATAAAAACTAAAAATAAAAGCACAAAGGGGGTGGTATTTACAATG
>JASDQU010012825.1:48818-62102 GCA_032191745.1 Picea mariana
AATTCATGTGTATTCTCTTCGATGAGGTTATTTTTTCTCCTACTCTATAGACCCTACTCATCATCCCATTCACCTATCTTATGGCTCCCATGTTCAGAGTTGAAATCTATGTCAGAGTTGAGAGATACTTTTTTGGGGTGGATTCTGAGAAAATGGTGAAAATTTTGACAAAACCATTAAAAAACCATCTCCAAAATAGGCTCATTTACTTTCCACGAGGGCAGTTTCCTCATAAACGAAATTATCTCAGAGATATTCCTAATTTTCTAAAGAGGATTTTATCAAAAATTATGTCCTGTTTGAGGATTTGATTAGTTCTGAGACATTTGGCCTTGGTTTAAAGGATACATTCATCAAAACGAAACCATCATTGTTTGAGACCAATCCTATTCAAATCCCCTCTAAATTTTCTCAGGTACCTAAGGTTGCAGAGGAGTCAAATATTCCTCAGACTATCTCTGAAAAGATCGAGCTAGAAGTTTAATCTTTTCCCCAGATATAGATTTCTTAGAAACAAATCTAAGCAGAGGAAAACACTGATGGAATCTATAACTATTGAATATCATGATTATTCTTGTGAAAATGAAAATGGGAAATATGGAATACAAAATAATACCTAGTATGATTTTGTTGAAAATTTACCCCCTTTCCTTCATGGGTATGAAGGATTCTCARSTATTAGGGCTGATATAAGAGAAAATGTTTCCATAGAGAGACCCTCGAACAAGGATCATCAACATTCAATCCCTAATCTATACTTTCAATCTTGAGCCCAAAGATATTATGTAGTTGTCCCCTACCCACAGATGCACCTCAATAGAGAGCTAAAAGGGAAAAATCAACAGTGTAAAATGGAATGGAACAGAATGTGCCTCGGGCCAATATGAAGCCAAAACAATTCTCTAGATACTATCATTAGAAAATGCACCAATGTCAATTTTATTGTTGAATAAGAATTGCATGCATCTTCGATCTCAAATGTATAATTTCTGGTAATGCATTTTGTTTTTAGTTTATGTCCATTTGTTTTGTTTTGATGCTAATTTGGATTTAAATTTGTTTTGATTTTATGATGTTTTTAGACCAGCTATAGAATCATAGATTTTGTAGCTGGTCTTAATTAAGTATAATAAGATTTATAATTAATTATATTTGTTGTTACATGTCTCAAAATAGTGAAGAGATATCGTTGACACTGTGATCAAAGATCGTTTGATACCATCAAGATTTGTTTTTGCGTGTATTAGAATTATTTTGTAGGAGCGAGTGATGGTTTCTTGTTATTATCACAACCGACTTTTGGATATGTTGTTGAACAAATTTAGAATTTTTTTATTATAAGCATCTATCATGATCCATTGTTCAAACTTCACTATTTTTGAAGGATTTTCCTCTGTCATGTGGATACGAGGGTCAATCCATATTTTGTTTAAATACTCATAGGTGTTTGAGTCATGGGCATGGTTGGGATTTTGGGATAATAGAACAATGTTTATTTTTGAAGAAGAATATGAAACTCCCGATCACTTGATGTATTTTTCCCTGTGAGTGAAATGGTTTTGTTTTTTATTATAATATATATTATTCTGATTCATATTCTACTAGCATTGATAATGTATTGATTGAAACTTAGCTTTTGCCGATTTCGACAATATATTGTTAATTTGCTCTGATTAATTTTTAATAATCTATTGTTCCAATACTTAAAAGATCTTTGTGATTATTGTGATGTGATTATTAAAATATATCAACTTTGTTTATATGTTTTAAACTTGCGATGATTAAATTTGTGAATGGAAATTATTTTCTTTTTGGCAAATAAGTAATTGTAATATTCACAACGTATCAAATAAAATAACTTGTCCTTCCTGTATCATTGAACATGTGTTAATTATATGATTGAAGTGAATTTCCTCAGATATTTGTATGATCTTTATTTTTCACAGTTGTTTGCCATAGGTTTTCCTTGACAGACAGGTTGTTGGAGCAACTTTACTCAGGAAGGCACAAGTAAAAAATTCCCTTTATTACTGGCCAACATAAGTTAGTAAGTTTTTTTTTTTTTTTTTTTTTTTAANTAATATACTGGGGGAATCGACAACTGGCCATTCTCGTACTCGCATGACACAGGGTCGATCCCTGTTGGCTACCACTATAACCCCAGGTGCAACCACCCAGTCCGCAAGAATGGCACACGAGTAAATCCGAGTGAGAATCGAACATGAGACTTCATTTTACAAATTTCCTTCCATTTACACGGCACTTGCCAATCCGTCTACACCCGTGCGGGCAACATAAGTTAGTAAGTTTTTGTCATTGTTTTTCTTCAATTTTTTATGGATGTAGATTAACTTTAAAACTTAAATGCTTTGACCATTTAAGTCCAAACATTATAATTTACATTCATTTCTGTTTTAATTTGGATTGAAAATTAAATTAGTAGTATGTTTTAGATTAATAATAGTTTATTTTATATTTTCACTTTGCTTGGGATTTATTTTCCTTTCCAAACTTATTAGTTTCACGAGATTTCTTACAAATCTTGTACCTATACATTTTGTAAATTATGTATACAAAATGTGTGAACAATGAGTATTGATGTGCATAGTAGGTATTTGTTAATAAATAGTTAGTTGTTTTATTTTTTTGTAGTTTCCCTCATCGGCCAAAGGAGCCGTAAAACCCGTTAGGGTGGGTCATCTCAAATGGATTAGGTTACTTTAGAAAACCTCAGACCAGACTCTCCCTTCCAGTTGGTGAGCGGTTACCTATGCTCGTAAATACACTTAAAATCAACATTAAACTACGTCTGAGATTTTCTACCTCTATGTGTGATATTTCTTGCATTTGCATGTGAGATTCATTAAGAGATCCATGTTTAAGGTTTTTTGTGCACTGAAAATTCACTAAGAGGTTTACTAAGTCTACCAAAAAGCAATATTATCTAGTTGTCTCTAAATATATTATATGTTATTTTAATTTTAATTTTTAAACGTAGAATACCATAACACTTTTCCACGATTTCCATATTTTCCCAACCCTCCCCCTCCAAAACATGGGTAGGGGATTTTTCTAGCTTGATGATCTTATTTAAATTATCTCTAGGCATCAAAGATATTATTAATTAACAAAATTGATATTAATTACGTACATGAAGCTATCCCCCATATAACTTTTAGAGATATTTAATGTGATGTAAACTCACACCCTCTAATTCTATTGGTTAAGTATGGAATGTATTTAACTTACTACAATATACATATCAAGGTTGTGAAACTATAGAAAAAAAATCCATGGTTAAGCACACTTGAGACATAGGAGTTTTGAGATGGGTGACCCTCTCGGGAAGTCTCATTTACCACATGCAAGTCCCAAATGTGATGATTAACACTAGGTGGTTTGTTTCACTATATTCAATCCCACTTCTTCACCCTTATGAGCATCACCTAATTTAATGAGTGATGAGTGGAATATTCAAAGTCATGAGAAATTGATGATTGTTTAATGGTTCTAATGAGAAATGGTCATAGATGAATGAATTTGAATACACAGTTAGTTCGAGAAAAAAAATATCTCATAATGTTGGACTTTAGAAGCCTCCTTCAGTGTTAAAATAAAGTGTATGGATCTATGATTGAATAGTTCATAAGGAATTATACTTGCTAAGTTTTTGGAAATGGGGTGAGAAGTGAATTGGGACTCACTATGGAGAGAAAATCCATAGTTAAGCATGTTTTGTTGGGTTGTTATGTTCTTTGCAATGAAAGTCTAGTCGAGGTGGATTGACTAGGAGTGAAAGTCAAAGGTCGAATTGTTCAACCAAGAAAATTTAAAGTTGAAGTGATTGACATAAATTCGAAAAGGTCAATCGACAAGAGGTCATGAAGAGGTAGTTTGGAAATAGACTAAATACCAAATGTAGGTCGACTGGTAGTCGAATGTAATAGAATCCCAAGATTCATAAGGTTTGTAGCCAATGCTATATTTGGATCTGTAATTGTTATTAGGTGCCTTTTGTTGGAATACTGATAGGGGGTGTGTTGGCACAGGGGAAGACCCAGGGTTCAACGCTTAACAACGCACCAACAAAACCCTGACTACCGGTCCTTTCGAAAACACCTTCGAAGCAGGAAAAGTCTCACCTAAGGTAGAAGCATGGGGGGGGGAGATACAGGACACATGTGTCTGTAACCAGGCTGGGACACAGATCCATGATAAGAGAACTTCGCAGAATAGTCTATTAACACTTAGGAAGTAATATGCATTAGTTTCTTAACTTAATTAGCACCGCAGGACATAATCAAAGATAGATCGACGCAATAACAACATATGATTATATACCCCTAGCACTTAGCACTTATCATTATAATTTAAATATATCATTCATTTACCCTTAAAAAAAGTAAATCACTTAAGCAACAAGATATCTATCTATTACACATCATAATCAAAGCACTAAGTAGATTCATAAAAGAAATAACATAGCACAAAACAAACCATGAGACACCAGATATGCATGGTTCACCCTAGGGTGGGGCTACGTCCACAAACTGCTTCACCTCTTTATTATTTGCCAATATCTTACATTCATTCACTCCTATGCACTAAGCCACATAATCGAACTCTGCACCAGATAGGATATCTGTGCACTAAGAACTAGATCCTCCTTCCAAAACTAGGTGAATTGCACAGAGCCAAAATATATTCTCACAACACTTAGCACCTTCTACAAAATCATAGTCAAGCACAAAGCCTCGACCACATACACCTCTTTGCACAAAAGCACTCCTATTCATACAAAACTAGCATTTCTTCTACAATACATTCCTCTTTATTTATACTTTTACAAGCCCTTACAATAAGGCCTAAACATGGGAAAACCGCATGGGCCAACATCCCATAAAACTATTACAAAACCCTAGAGGACCCTTTACTAGGTCCACATCACCCTAAAAAATGGGTGAGATCTACGATATCAGCTTCGCCTGGGTGGTCCTTCTTCGACCAACGTGTTGAAGTCCAAAAGTGGGCCAAATCTGATAACAGTTTCCTCAAAACTTGGTCGAGGGCCAACAGGCCCTGAACACTCACCTATGATGCGTCCCGAGTCACTCAAGTTTGGACAATGCTGCTTCGAAATCCTCGAGCTTAACTTGAGTTGCCTCGAATTGCTGCCTCGGCTGAGCCTCCTGCTGAGTGATCTCTTGGACTGTCTTCTATGTAACAGTCCCTTCCAAGCATTGTTCTACTACTGCAACTACTTTATCTAGTTGTGAGCCCTGTCCATCAATATCTTGGAACACCTTGCAAGATTTTTCCTGCATAGGTTGTAGCTTTTGCGTTACTTCCATTACCTTACTCTGGAGGGAAGTGATCTTTTGTTGTACTGTGCACTAATCCTGGGATATCTTCATCCTTTCCACTGCTGTGAGCAGCTTCATCTACGCCTGCAATGAAAATTCTTGCTGTTGCACCTCCTGTAACTGCGCTTCTAGATTCTTTAGCTCTGGATCCTCAACGAGGCATGTCTGGGCACTCTTGTCACTCATATGTTTACATACCAAGGCGAGGGCTCTTATATTTTCTATTTTTTTTTGGAAAACTCCTCCCTCTAGTCACACACCTCTTGTGGGGTGCTCAGTACTATTTGGGCCTCCAATTCAGTTATCCTAGCCTTAAGCTGTTGGAGGGTCTCTGCGAGCTTCACTACTTGAGCTTCGATTGTCTCTTTCTATTCCCATGCCAAGCCTAGAAAAATGTAACATGCTTTACTTACCACTTCTTTGACCACGGCATGCTCTGCGAGAAACTTCTCTTTTTCCCTTTGTAGCTGGGATTTTTCCTCCTGAAACTTTGCCCGAAGTTCTGCTTTGTCACTTTCATGGGAAGCTACACTGTCCTGGGCTTCTCATAATTTTACTATGAATTTTTCTTTCTCCTTTTGCAAGTATTTTGTAGCCTTCTCCTTCTCTTCCTTATCTCTCTGGAACCGATCTTATTTTGCATCTGCAAGCCTTCTTAACTGGGGTGGTTCATCCCCCAATTTTACAGTCTGTGATGAGGAAGGTGTAAATGACACACTAGGTACTGCGTGGACCAAGTGAACATATTGTTGCACTTCCTTCAATTCTCTCTCAATCCTTCCGTGTAAATCCTCTTGTTTCTTTCCATATCTCTACAACATGTCTTCAGAGGCATCCTCCATAGCTCCACAAACTAGACTAATGTCTTCGTCGGTGAGAGTGGCTTCCAACTGTGGCTTATTGGCACGTGTTTTATTCCTTGCTGAAAGTTTCTTTGAAGAAACTTTACTCTTTTGTGGTGTCACTACCCTAGTATGGGGATCTTCAGGTGGTGTATATTCTCCTCCTCCTTTCTCTTATTCTCCTTCATATCCTCCTCCCTGTCCTTTTCTTCATCTTCTCCTCCTCCTGGCGAGCAAGACTCGTTATCTCCAGAAGTTTTGTCCTCTTCGTCACTCTCTATGTCCTAGACTTCAACCTTCTTTTTCAGCTTCTTTGTCCCACTAGACTGTCTGACATGTTCAACTCGTGTAACTATGGGGCTTCCTATGGTGTCAGTGTCGGATAAATTTGCATCGATGACAGGTACAAGAAATTCCTCTAGCCATTCCTTTGTAATATGCTCCATATATTCATCTGTCAGCTTGTAGTATGACTGCAATTATTCCTGCTACTCATCTCTTCGCACGGTGATGTAAATGAAGTGGGGATCAATGTGTAAATTCACTATGGGTCAGTATTGGTGTAGGGTACGTGGTGTCATACGCGGGAATGATTCAATGGAGACCATCAACTGCTGGTAATATCCATGAAACACGACATTGGACTGCCACTGCTTCGTCATGTCGTTGGCATACCACAGGGTGTAAAACTGAGCGACCAATGGCTCTGAAGTTTCAATCTCTAGGAAAGTGGCTCCTTCAGGCATTTTACAAGCAACAAATGCGATCAAAATGATCAACCAACTGTAATGAAATTCATATCCCAAGTCCTGGGCTTCGCGACAATCCTTTTCTAATTCATTGACGAGGTAGTTCACCCAGTTCATCTGCATGCCCTCCACACACTTTCCTCCGAGGTCCACCACGAACCCAGTGACCTGTGCGAGGCGGTTCTTTCTCACTAGCTTGCTAGTTAAGAGTTGACAAGAAAGGCTACCTTGTAACCTTGCTTTCCTTTTTCTACCTCTCCATAGGATTGTTTGATGTGCTACGCTAATGAACGGTCTAAGGCCTTCCCTGGATAAAAATTCTAATGGTCAGGAACCTTCACACTTAAATCTTTGATCCGATGGATCATCTCTAGATCCACAGTAATCCTTCTTTTGAGCCATAGATATCCTTCATGATAGCACGACATAAGGATTTTAACACAAGCGTTAACCTCCTGGTGGTGGCCAAAATATGGGATCTTCATGATGTTCAACACGGTTGACTGTGCCAACCCCTTAATCCATGAGTACGAGACGAGGCAAGGTTTCTTTCCTGTTGTCTTTGTTAAATAGCAGTGAGGAGCCAACATGGGATATTTCTTATGATCTCCTAAGTTGAATTTGTTGTGCTTCAACAATGGGATCTGTCCTAACTGACTCCCGACTATGCAAATTCCTTTCATAATGTACGTAGTGAAGACAGAGTACTCAAAATCCCAAGGGATACTTTCGCAGTTAACAGTGCTAGCCAGAGTTGGAACATACTCAGTTAGGATCAATGGGATCTGCTTCGTATTAGCCATATCACTGTGGTGCTTACTTCATTGTTCAGTTCTGGGGTTGATACGGGTCGAATGACATGCAGTCGAAGGGGAAGCCTGTAGTCCCCTAGTTGAAAAGAACTGAATGCCTTAAGATATAGGTCTTTCGGCCATGAGCTTCTTAATAAATTCATCTATAGACTTCTTCAACTCACTGGGTTCGCCTGACATTCTAGATTTTAACAAATCGTGAGTAGACAAATAGACAGGTGGGGTATATTTCCAATAACAATGGGCAACTCAATTCGACACTTGGACAATTCTCTACTTAGCTCAGTCAGTCATGGGTAGAAAAAATTGGTCCCAGCGCAACGACCGACGAGTTAATACAATGGGGTGGTCGTGACAGATCTTTCAACGGACAGGAAACTGCTTCCATTAATGTAAATCTATTTGTTATGGCGCGATCTCAACGTCCAAAAGCAGTCCATAAGCCCATAAATGTGTTTTCTAACCATTCCAGAGCATCATTATAATGGTCAGGGAGCCTCCAATGTTCATATAACTTCTCCAGGGAGAAGTCCAAATCTGGGCAGCCCTGATGTTCCAGCGAGGTTCAAATAATGCGAACCTACCTCTTACAAGGTTCCAGTCTGCAAAGTCTTCCATCTGGTTTCTGTAACTTCTTGTAGCTTTTCCAACTTAGCCTTGTTTTTATTGAGCTTCCTTGCCTTCTTTCCTATAATCTGAGTCTTTTTAACTATTTCTGGAATCCTCTTTCCATTTTTATTCTTATCCTCCCCTAGTGTAGTGGTTTCGCACTGTACCCTCAAAGGTTCTGAAGTTAATATCCCTTTTCTTAACATTTCATTAGTGGGCATACTTCTTTCTTGGATAGGTAGGTTCTTCAAACCTTCTTGCATTCTTTCAACCTTGATAGCTAATTATCTTGATTTATGTCCCTCCTGCGTTTTTACTTTTCTCTGTTGCTTCGACTTATCCTCTCGTTCTTCTATTAGTCAGTCTATTTTCCTAGCTACGAAATCCCTTAATTCCTTTTTTTTCTTTTCTGTAGCTTCTTCCACTGCTTTCCTTTTGATCTAATCCTTTTCAATCCAAGTCTTACCTAATAAAAGTGGGAAAGGGGCATTGTCCCCAACAAACCTAATGACTTAAAATTCTTCTTCAGTCAATGTTCCATGAACAATAATAGGTACAATAGTTACTCTTCCACATAAAGTTATCATCTTACCCTTAAAAAATCCTATCCTTCCTAAATAAGATACCATAATAGGCTTTCCCAAAATTTACCAAGTTTCTTCTATCATAATAATCACTTGTGTTTCTTCATCCAAGACATAGTCTATGTCAAAGTCTTTTATTATTGTACTTATGTGTTGTTTTTCTTTCAGGCTTTCTAGTAAATTGACATCTTTATGAACATCCATCGTTTCTTTTAACTGTAATAACATAGTCTAAAATTCCTCTAACCCTTTCTCTTTATGACTTTCTAACATGCCCTTAGTCTCTTGACTTTTTTCATAGTTTTCTTGTATTATGCCCATTATTTCAACTTTATCAATAATCCTTGGACAATCCTCAACCTCATGATCAACAACCTTACAATAAATACAAATAGGGCCTACCATAGGACATTCCTTAGCAAGATGTCTTGACCTTATGCAGTTATAACACAAAGTCAATCCTCTTTTTATCATAAATGTTCCCCAATCTTTTATGTACTACGCACTTCCCCTAGGATCATAGTGTTGGACCTGCAATCTACAAAAAACATTTCTAGGTTCCTGCATCCACTTATTAGTCCAAAAACTCTTTCTAATCATAGGAATAACATATCTTTCTTCATTTCCATTAAATTTACTCAAATCAACCCTTTCTTTCAACTGCGCCCTAGCCTTCATACTAGGACAAAATCTATTAAACATACTTAAATTCATTATTTCAAAACAAAAAATTTCAATTATCTTTCTCTTACCAAAGCACAAAACCTGCTTCTTTTAGGATATTACCTCTTTTCTTCAAAACAACTTACTTCCTTGGCACAAAGCTTCGCAAGTCAAGTAGAGTACTGCGCACTTCAGCAGTAGATGTACGAACAAAGATTCTCTTTTTCTTTACTTCAGTTCCCATCAATCACAGTTTTAGGTCCCAACAACATAACCATTTGTTGGCATAGGGGTAGACCCAGGGTTCAATGTTCAACAATGCACCAAAAAAACCCCTACTACCAGCCCTTTCGACAACACCTGTGAAGCAGGCGAAGTCTCACCTGAGGTAGAAGAAGGGGGGGTTATAGGACACATGTGTATGCAACCAGGCTGGGACACATATTTGTGATAAGAGCACTTCACATAATAGTCTATTAATGCTTAGGAAGTAATATGCATTAGTTTCTTAAGTTAGTTAAAACCACAGGGCATAATCAAATATAGATCGACACATTAACAATGAATGATTATATACCCTAAGAACTTAGCACTTAGCATTATAAGTTAAATCTAGCATTCATTTACCCTTAACACATGTAAATCACTTAAGCAACAAGAGATCTATCTATTACACATCATAATAAAATCACTAAGCAAATTCATAACATAAATAACACAACACAAAGCAAACCATGAGACACCAGATATACGTGGGTCACCCCAGGGTGGGGCTATGTCCACAAACCACTTCGCATATTTATTATTTTCCAAGATCTTACATTCAGTTGCACCTGTGCACTAAGCCATAGAGTCGAACTCTGCACCAGACACGAGATCTTGGCACTAAGCACTAGATCTTCCTTCCAAAACTAGGTCAATTGCACAAAGCCAAAATATCTTCTCACAACAATTAGAACCTTCTACAAAATCACAGTCGAGCACAAAGCCTCGACTACATAAACCTCTTTGCACAAAATCACTCATGTCCACATAAAATAACCTTTCTTCTACAATACATTCTGTTAGCATTGATAGTCACCCTCAAATTGTAGGAGGATGAGCCCAATGCCCATCAGAGTTTTTGGTGGATGTTTGGTTTTAAATGAGTGGAAGTCAATGGAAAAAAATCAATATATGAATGATTTTCAACATAGAAATGGACCATAAATGAACAGGGAAGTGAGGGCCATAACTAAATTCAGTGAGTGAATTGAGTTTAAGTGTGAGTAGAGGGAAGAATTAGTAAGAAAGTTGGACAAGACTATTATGGGTAACAAGCCTTCAAGCAGCTTGGAGAAGAAAAACTCATACTCAAGATCACTCTTAAGCTCAAGCTTCAGACACTGAAAATGTCCGAACAACACAGTCATAACAACACCATGATCAAACCTACATCACCATGCAACTACAACAACTCGACTGGATCCTTCATGCCCGAGCCATGCTGGTAAGAGGGGGAAAAGATAACAAGGGAGCTGACTAAAACTAGTCACGATACCACTGTAATCAAACCTACATTAAAACAACATAACAACCCTCGACTGAATCCTACATGCCAGAGTGTTTTAACACAGTTTTTTACAAAGATATGAAAATAGGTTGACTTCTATTAATATGAAATTCTCAAATCTTATACATAACCAGAGAACAATTCTGGCATCAAAACATTACAAAATAGGGATCTCTACTCAACCAGTTGATGACCCTAACAAAATATCCAAACTATCTATTTATACTCAAAACAATTCACCACTATTAGGAGCATGATCGGACCCCTGCATTCGAGGCTTTCTGTCAACGTCTTCTCTATCAAACTGTGTGGGAATTCTTCTGTCAGACGTGAACATGGGTTTTGTAGGAAAATCTGCTCGCATGAGTACCATGGGCTGATGGTTCAGTCCCCATGGCAGGAACTTCCATACCTTCCATTTATGGAGTGATCTGAGGTTTCAACCACCACTCCTTTTTCCATTAACTACCTTCATTGGGATCAGGATGAGGCTTAACGCCTAAGGATCTACCATGCACTGCTAGCATCCCTTTGAGTCAACCTGTCTCCTTGAAAACATGATAGTCTAATTATTTAACTCATCCGGGCATCCTCGACTTTTGATGCAGGTCTCATGAAATCCATGTCCTTCCTTCGCGCTCCCAAAGCTCTTGGCACTAGCTTCTTTCATCGCATTTTCCTACATGTGACCTCGGGCTATGACCATAGGCCTGACTCCTGGGCACATCATGATTTCATGTTTCGGGGTGCCTTCATATCACTTGACTACAATATCTCAATACTTGATATTGCGAAATCGACTGACTCAAATGGACGACTAGATCTGCTTTGCATCCGACAGCTGTGATTTTTCCCTTGGAAATCTACCTTGGCTAGATCTATGCTACGGGCATTAATCTTTCCTCCTGGATCCTCTTTCCATGTGACCTTGGGCTGTAATCATGCCCTAAACCTTGGCTGCCTCATGAATTCACATATTTGCTGCCATGTTCCCCTTCTGGTTGGGACGACCCAGATCCATTTTCCTCTGATTCCTTCCAAAACTCTTGAAAGTCACTTCCATGAACCATCAGATCACCGGTCCATGACTTTCCTCGATCCAATAGCTACGATCATTTTCGTGACTTCAGACCTCGCAAGTTATAAAAACTCTTTTCTATACACCTTCTGAATTCTGATTCTGTGAAATCGTTGATCTTGTGCCACGCGTCCCTCTGAATCATATGGTCCAGATCAACTCGCAAATTCACGTTTCATGAGTCATCATAACTCTTCCCTCTTACTTTCCCAACCCGCAAAACCATGAAATGATGATCTTTATCAACGTGTCCTTCCCAACACCAACGAATAGGATTGACCTCGCGATTTCGAACCTCTGTCTGATGTTAAACCTCACTCAACTTTATGATCTCGAACGCCTGAAGGCCACAAATCTGAACTTCGAATGGAAACCCCTCTGATGAAAACAAAACTTGGTCGCTCGCTTGATTTGAGTCCATAATAGGTCTCTCTAAGTGTTTCACTTTGTTCTCATGGCTGTGGCCTATGTAAAATAAAAACTTGGACGACCGGATAAGGGTTGGGGAAGACAAAAGGATCAGTGACAAAGATAAAGGAGATGAGTGCCAAATCAGAAAGGAGCAAACAAAAATGAATTTGTCGGCTGAAGGGAAAATTTAAAGACATAGCCTGAGAAAAGAGAAAAACAGGGAAAGGACCTAGACTCAGGTAAAGACCACAAACCCATAGGACTTTGACAAGTTCATGTGATAACATTTAGCTCCACAGGGGATGGCATGCTCCCTACGAGATATCAAGAACACACAACGTCAGTGCCTTAGCTATTGAGTCATGGAGTCTCTTATTAAAATAAAAAGTAAAAACAAAAGCACAAAGGGGGTGGTATTTACAATGGTGGGGCGTCGGTCATGGCCTAAACAAAAAATTTCTTGAGAAAATGCCCATTGACAGGGCCACCCAAAACCTTGGAATCCTCCAAGTTCTACAATTCATAAGTATTGTTTGGAAAAACCTTAGAAATCTTGAAGGGGCCAATCCACAAGGCTTCAAATTTGCCATGTTTTCCCTTGTCTTTCTTGGGTGCATCCCA
>JASDQU010012825.1:66948-80968 GCA_032191745.1 Picea mariana
ATATATACCAAGGAGACATTTTCATTTGGAATCATCTTGTACTTGAACATTTATGTGGGGTAAAAGGAGGTTGCCCCCTCGAAGAGGCTTATTATCTAAAATTATCTCTTTTTCAAGGCGTTGAGTACTTATTCTGAGGTTTTTCTATGCTATATTGATATTTGGTTCTTAACATGAGGGCTCCATGTTAATCATCAACTAAATGAGAAATTAGCATAATATTCACAAAATCACTTTGTTTCCTTGAGCAACACATATGAAGGAGATCATTGACCTATTTGATAACATTTTTTTCTCTGACAAATACAAAGAATTTAATAGAGGCATTGAAATTTGATACATTATCTAAAAAGGGTATGTTAGTTGTTCTCGTGACTCTTTTTGTGATAGAATCTTCCAAAGTCCAGTTGTTGGAGTACAATTTGACCATGTATCTTCAATGATGATGGATCCTCAATTTTGCAGTTCAGTATTTGTGGTAGTATTATATTAGGGAACTATTTAAACAACGCTATACTATTTTTTATATCAAAACTTTGGAATGCCTTAGTTTGAATTCTATAGGTATAGCTTATTTTATGAAAAATATGTTAACCGTGTAGTCTAATAAGTGAAATCGAAGGACATGTTTTGTTGGTTCTACAAGAATGTAATAATCATTTTTTCAGATAGTTTGACGATAAGACAAAAGTGTCCTCTCAAGAGCCCATATTATAGAAAAATCATATTTTGATTTCAAACTTTGCAATATCAAATATAAATATTATTTTCTTCGAAAAGAAAAACCATTCATAAAACACCATTAATATATCATGACATAAATAACTAAGTGTAACAACTAAAATATTCATATATATAAAATAAAAAAATTCACCATAAATATTACACCAAATGATATATACATTGTTCCAAAATGGATCATCATACAATTTATCATCCATCTCAATATATTTTGGGTGGAAAATTTGGAGGAATTAGCTTGTCGGTCCAATTTTAGCGGCAAGTATCAGATTGGATATTTGGGGTTTGTAACCTTCTAGATCGATTTTGAGGAATCCATGGAATTTTTAGGGTAAACTATTTTCTATCATACCTTGCATCCCCTTGACACAACTCTACACATCGATACCTTTCTAATGGTGAAAAAATCGCCTCATTTGGAGATGTATGTGGGAGTTATGCCTCTTTCACGTTGACCTACCTTGTTGACCACCATGGTAGTGGATGCCACCTCAGCCTCCATTACTCACACATGTGGGGATATACACCTATGGAATTTCAAGAATATTCTATAGGGTCCAATTCCTTATCACTAATTCAGGGTTGAGAATGAAAAACCCTAACCCTAGATGGTTATCAAGCTATGTTAAATACTCGTCCATTAGAAGGCGAAAGGGTTCCATTATTTAGCATTGTAATTATTCCATAGTTGAGAAGAGAATCTATAAGTGGTATTTTGAGAGCATAACAAAGGAAGTAGGGGATTTTTTAGCAATTGTTCAGGCCAATGTATCAAAGGAAACTCCATAGTGAGTGCCGCTTTCTTTGTTCTTTCATTTCATAACTGAAGAAAAGAGAATAGAGCATAGTCCTCACCTTCTAGCTGGGTTTTCTCTTGTATTGGTTTTCTCGAGATACATATTGTATTCATCTGTGTGGATGGAGTGTTCTTTTGATCAATATTTGATTTTCACATTTTAGTTATTTCATTAATTTGATCATTAACCTAATGATTATAAATCTGATATCTAAGGAAAATAAACATGTATAATAAAATATTTCAGTATAATACAAGTTCTCTTGTGACTAATTGTTCTAGAGGAATATTCATAGTAGTTTACAGAGCATATTGGTATCAATTTTTTTTTCTTTGGAGCACTTTTGGGAAGTTGTAGGATTTAGGAATTGGCTTGAGAAGAAATTTGTAAAACCATAGCCATGGAAAATGAATATATTCACAATAACCCTTGAGATCCAATATAATATATATTTGTGAGGTTGGAAGAGAAACTCACTGATATCTCTCATAGTATTATCCTCCTCATTGTGGCTCTAGAGAACAAGCTCAAATCATTTTTTGAATTTGGAGGCTCTAACTCAAATATCAGATTAGAGGGGAAAATGGAAGATAATGAAGACCAAGAAAAGAAGTTGAGAAAAGATCTCGAGAAAGAGAAACCAAGTTCCTGTACCACTACCTCTTAACCATGTTTATTTAAAATGGAAGAGAAATTGGATATCAATCCATACCAAAGAGAGATCAATGAAGTAAAGTTGAATCATTGGTTGCATGAATTAGAAGTATATTTCAATTTTCACAATATGGATGAGGAGTAGAAGATTTCATTTTAATGATTGAAATTAGAGGGGCGTGCATTAACTTGGTGGGAAAGCCACACTAAAATACTTAGGTTGGATGGTGATACATGAGTGAATAAGTGGAAGGATTTCAAAACCCTGATTGAGTCCCGATTATACCCTACCAGGTATGTAGAGGACCAACGGGTCCATTGGAATTACTCTAGGAAAGGGAAAGGCCAAAGTGTGAAGGAGTACACCACCAAATTTACAAGATGGTTATCATGATGGGTATCTCTTCCAACAACCTAGATGCATTCCTCAAGTATGTGGGGAGTATATATAGTCACTTGTGAAAGAAATTCATTTTCTTCAAACCAAGGAAAGTTGATGAGGCATATGTCTAATTGAAATATCTAGAAAATATAGGACACAAGAGTTAGGTACCAGATCTATTATAAGAAGAAAAAAATAGAAATATTGTAGAAAATACCAGCGGGACATCAAAATGTAGAGAAAAAAAATACCAAAAATGATACCTTTATTAATATAAAGTAATGTTCACTTTCCTATTCAAGGTGGAAACCTCCAGTAGAGAAGCACTCTATTATAATAATTCTCAAGACAATGACTCCTCATGCCTCCTCTTATTTATAATAATTCTATCTTCTAAAGAAACATTCTAGAGGAAGATATTTCTAGAAGTTGAATCTTCTATTAGGTCTTCTTAAATTGACTTGTTCACATTTAATGAATACGACTTATTAACTAATGTCATCCTTTATTACATGGAAAATATATTATTCTACCTACATGAGGGGTTCGGGAGGATAGGCCCCTAACATGCCCTCCCCCTTTAAGAACAACCTTTTCCTCAAGGATTGAGTTGAGCAAATTGTTTCATAAACCGAGAAACCACACTAACAACAAAGGAAATGCTAGGTTGACTATGAGTAATACAAATAAGATAGTATATTGATTGTCAATAGAGAGTAGCATCGAGTACAAGTGTTTGAAAGATTTTGGTAAGATTTGTGTGAGACTAAAAAGGAGTAGCACAAGGCTTGCAGTCAACCATATTAAAATGTGTCAACAGATCCATCACATATTTATACTAAGAATTGAAAAAGCCATCACATAGTGGTAATACTTGAAGACCCAAAAAATACTACAAACCAATATTTGTCATATCAAAGGAGTTAGAAAGTCGTTTCTTCAATCTAAGTATGTGATCATTATTATTGACAGTAATGAGTAATTCATCTAAAAATATAACAACAATCAAGGTGTCTACATTGGTACGGAGTACTTACAAGTTGTGATCTGATTCACAACATTTGAAACCAATTCAAAAAAATAATTGTCTATCTTATCATACCAATATCGAGGAGCCTACTTCAAACCATAAA
Organism: Picea mariana; assembly: GCA_032191745.1. Classification (NCBI taxonomy): domain Eukaryota; kingdom Viridiplantae; phylum Streptophyta; class Pinopsida; order Pinales; family Pinaceae; genus Picea; species Picea mariana. Next base: position 70,656 of record JASDQU010012825.1, read on the forward strand.
ATGACTTCTTGAGTAACCAAACCAAATTTGAAAATTTCACAAAACCTGGTGTTTGTTTCGTGAAAATTTATTTAGATAGGTCTCCATGATTAAAAAAACTATTCACATCCATCTGATGGTTTTTCCATCCAAAATGAGCAAAAAGGGAAATAATCAGTCAAATAGAGTTCATGTTTGCAATAGACGAAAAGGTTTTAGTGTAGTCGATGCCTTCTTGTTGAGAAAATTTCTTTACAAATAGGTATGCTTTATGTCTCTCAACAACACCTTGAGAGGTAAATTTGGTACCATAGACCCATCAACACTTCAAAATGTTCTTTCCTTGCGATTGAGGAAATAAGTCCCAAGTGTGAATCTTCAACAAAGAATCAATTTCTATCTGCATGACCTGCTCCCATTCAGTTCATTCTTCAACATTTGAATAAGCAATACGATCATAATTTTCCAATACACGAATCATCAAGGCAATGCTGGCATGTTTCTTTTCACTACGAGCTTGTGATCCGGAGGAAGCATCTGCAGCATCAAGTCTAGTAGCTTCAATTGTCTTGGAATCCCATATGGATAGACAAGAAATAGGTGAACTACGTTTCACTTTAGCAGGTTGATCATAAGTTAGAGGGTCTACTGTTGATGGACTAATCTAACTAGAGGATGATGGACTAGTCGAACTAGAGGATGATGGACTAGTCGACTCGAAGGTCGACAATCTGGGCAAAACAAGGAGAGTGTTTGATTGTCTAGTCGAAGGAATGAAGTATGCAATAGGAGAACTAGTTTGAGATACAACATCAAAGGTATCATCCTACAACAATATAGAAGAGGCATTCAACAACTCAATACCAACAAACTTCTCATCAGACTGTACATTGCATCTAATAATAATTTGTCATTTGACAGGATCAAACAATCGATAGCATTTCAAATATTCATAGTAGTCCATCATGATACAAAGCATGACTCTTTGCATTCAACTTATTTCTGTAATCATCAGGAATGTGAGCCAAACCAACACATCCAATCACTTGGAGGTGGTTGAATAAATGCTTCTTCCCATACCATCAATTGATGGAAGTCATGGAAGGAACAACTCAAGTCGATATGTGACCGATTAGATAATTTTCACAATACATCACTTCATCTAAGAAGCGAGGAGGTGGATATTTATCCTGCAAAAGACATCTAGCCATTTCGATTAATCACCCATTCTTGCATTTTGCAACACCATTCTGTTAAGGTGTGTGAGGAACTAACCAGATCCAGTGAATACCTGGTCGAAGCAGGTATTCTTCAAAAGGTCAATTTATATACTCTCCACCATTATCTAATATCAAGCATTTGATGGGTCAACCACATTGATTTTTAGCGAAGTCTCTAAAATCTTTGAACTTTTCAAAAATAAGGTTTTTATTCTTTAGGAAGTAAACCCATGTAAAGTGAGAGAAATCATCAATGGAAGTCAAAATGTATTGTGCATCTGCCACTGAATATAGATTGATGCAATAGACATCACTATGAACCAACTCCGGTAGTTTTTCTGCTTTCCATGCTTTGCGAGAGTCGAATGGTGCATGATGATGCATCCTAAGAACATAGTGCTTAGGGATGCCTTCATGGGGAAACACTTTTGACAAACCAACAACCATGTTTTGAGTTGCCAATGCCTACGGACTTCAAAAATTCATATGTCCAATTCGTTCATGCCAAATTCGACTTCACTCGTCGGTGTGATCAACAAGTGTAGTCGGTTCATTGTCAGGTTGAGTAGTGTCACGAAACTTGTACAAAATGTTCATTGGGTTTAGAATACCACTCATGAAAATTAACTTCTCATTCTTCAAATCACAGACATAGAACTGATATGGCCAAAATTCCACAATATTACATGTCTTTGTTAACTGAGAAACAAACAATAGATTGGCACTGAGGTTTGGCACGTGATAGACATCAAACATCTTCCCATGTTGAAAAGGAACATCACCCTAAACAACAACATCCAAAGAAAAATCATCCACAACATATATTTTCCTCTCATTAGCTTAAGCCAACCACGTGAACAAGGAGGCATCCTTGTAATAACCCTCTTTATTTTAAACCACGGTTGTTAGAAAAAAAAAATACTACATTTTCCATGAAACCTCTAAAATATGCACGTATATATAAAAATTTTGTAACAATGACTTTGCAATGATATAATTACCTAAGTACGTACAATTTTTACAATGCTACTAACTAAATACAAAATATGTAGTTCCATAGTATAAATGACATGTAATGCACGATCAAATGTCGCCTACCCATTTAATGTTTTTTTAACGTCAGTTGGTATAAAAATTAACTATTCATTTAGTAATAATAATTATATCATTTATACTACATGCTACATTAATTAAGATGTTATTTCTTAATTTGAATAAAAGATTAATGACAATTTATGTTGAAAATGCCAAAATAAATTTCTTCCCAATTTACTAATTTCAACCAACTATATCCACTAATGCATTGATTTCAAGACTCCTTGAAGGTTAAGGTATTTAATATTCTAAAATCACAAATTCTCTTTTATTACCCTTTTATTTTACTATTTTTATTATAAAACTTTTTATTTTTACAATATCTAATACACTTCAAACTAATTCCACGACGTACTTGGGTCTTTTCAACCCAATCAAGATCTAAATTAAAAGAAGAACTTAATAAATTTTTAATTGGAAACTTAAGAAACCACAAACCTAACTTTTAATTAAAAAACACTAATTAGCGGGCATATATTCCTACATACTACTGACAGGTGTACCTTAAAGAGATCAATCCTATCCCAAGGCGTCAAGAAGGGTGCCCAAAGAGAGTTTGTGTTATTAACTTGAGTGTGTCACTTAGCCATCCTCTATATTTATTAATCTTGATATAAACTTTTCTTTATACGAAGTGCAACTATGTTGAGAGAATCTATGATAATCTATCCTATCCCAACCTACGTCTCAAACTTTATATTTGAAAATATAAACTTTATATTCATGTTATTGCCACTCGGAACTGAACCAGACGATCTTTGTCTTCAGATGTAGACTAGACTCGAGTAGTTATTGATTATCTTTTGTCGTTAATCGTGTTAATCGTTGAACAATACCAAAATACCATTAAAATTATCCACAAATTTTAATAATTTAATTAGATATTATTCACAAGCTTGCATCCCAATTCACAGAAGTTAACTTAGTCAATAAAATTTTATCAACGTTTCATTCATCCAGCAATAGGGTACCTTCCCTCTTCCTCACCATTTTTTTTATAAGAAATTTCACCTTGACACTTGTCATCTCATGTACAATTAGCTAATTTTAAATAATTTAATTAGATATTATTCACCCTAACTCACGTCATACTTTCCCCAAGTTTCACATGTTTAATCCCTTTTTAATTTAAATAATTAAGCAATTTCCCTCACACCCACAATTAGTTCCTAGATTTCTTGTCAGTTGACATTTAGTTCCCCAAATTCTCTTATATTATGTCCCCTAACTAAATTGCAGTTGGAGTTTGATAAGGACTCTACTTCTAGTTAAGCTTAGAGTCTAGATTGACTTAGGATTCCAACTCCATGTTGACTACTCATTCTCTCATGAAAATATTTTATTTTAATTTTTTTATTTTTTTTATTAATATCATGCACACATTGTGCACATGCCTAAATTTTGTTCTCATTCTCCCTTCACTAGAGTTTATTTAGTCTAAAATCCCTTAACCCATTTTACAATTTTATTTAGTCAAAACATCTAGGCTTAAACTTTTGATTGTGTTATTTGGTTTATAACTAAATAATAATTTATACTCTCTTTCTACAACATCTAAGTATTCAATTCATTTTCTAGGGTCCTCTAGATTTTTATTGACTCACATGTACACATGTGACGTGCCCTTCAAGATGAACCATCGTGCTCTAAGGGTGCCACTAGTCGTTGACTTAGTTTGGAAGCTATCTAACACTTGGAGTCAATACTCCACTTGTCGACCTTGTGTGAGACTAAGGGCTTACTGAGGAATAAGGAATTTCCCTTATTGATTTCCTATCAGAAATCCTCATGAGCGACTGTGAGCCTACCCTCATGACATCGTGAACCTCTCGAAACAAGGTAGTCGTTAACGTTCAGTTCAGGTCACGACGAGAGTGTTAGTAGTCTATGACAAGGATGCTTCCACACCTCTCCCTCATCCATATGATATCTATGTATGACCCTTTACTCCATATGTGACTCAGATTAGCAAGTGTCACCATGCCTACATCTACTAACAAAGATAACATTAGTAACTCATATACATAAAATCCATAATTGAAATCATCATATAACATATGCGTAATAAATCAAGTACTTATGTAATAAAATTCAATAGTCCACTCCATGAATCAATCTGAATTCCATGGGAGTCTCTCGATTTCATATGTATCATCATCATATCATGTTTCATGTGCACTTAGGAAATCTCTTCATAATATATGTCAATGATATACATCAATATAATAACATATCAATTTCCAAAACACAATCATAGCATAAGGGTATAAATCAAACTGATAATCATAATGTACCATATTTTAAACTGGATCACTTGCTCGCAAGTGTCTTGAAAGAATAAGTCAATGCATAAAAAGTGATCATCGGAACTAGATGTTACATACACCCCCTCATGTTTTAAACTTCATCCCGTAGTTTGTACAATCTAGCAATGAAAGCAAAAACGTAGTTGATACTAATCTATATATATCCAACTATCAAAATAAATAAGGAAGTTGTTGACGCATCTCATATGCGTCCTCCCAAGTAGCAGAATGTAGACTGTAATTTTCCCACTGGACCTTGACATGATCGACTATTCAACGCAGTAGCTATCGAGTGCAATGGCCAAGTATGCTGATTGGATTCACTATGAGAGAACCCTCATCTGATATCTTTAATGAACTCAAGTCAATAACATGTGACAGATATGAAATATAATGACGTAAAACTAAAATATGAAACACATCGTGCATACTCCTCAAAGAATCAGGTAAGGCTAGTCGGTAAGCCATGGGTCCTTTATTTTCTACAACTTCGAAAGGTCCCACATACCTTGGAGAGATTTTAGCACCCTTCCCAAACTTAATTGAACACTTATGTGGCTTCACCTGCAAAAACACTTTAACGCCAACCTAATAACTACGGTCGATACAATACACATCTGCATGAATCTTTTCTCGGTGTTGCACTTCTTTAATCCTTTTCCTTATAGATTGCATCTGATCTTCTATTTCCAAAATCATTTTGGTCCCACCAGGACTCTAACCTCTAGTTGATCCAAACTCAAAGGTGTCCTACACAGTCATCCATATAGAAACTCAAAAGGTGCCATCCTTATCATACTCTGATAACTGTTGTTATACACAAATTCTACTAATGGTAAAATTTCTTCCCATCATTTATGTTGATCCATCACATACATTTGTAGCATATCTTCTAGGATTTGATTCGTTCTTTCAGTTTGTCCATCTATCTCAGGGTTATATGTTGTACTAAAATTTAATTGTGTTCCCAAAGCCTCCTAGAAACCAGTCCAAAAAAGTCCAATGAATATCGATCCTCTATCGGATATTATCTTCCTTAGTACACCATGCAATCTTACAATTTCGTTAACAAAAAGTGTAGCTATTTTTGGTTCTTAATACATCGTACAAATTGGGACAAAATGTGCATTTTTCATCAAAGTTTCGATGACTACAAAAATAGAATCATGTCTCGTTGTAGTCAATGGAAATCCAGCAATAAAATCCATCGATATAGATTCCCATTTCAATTCAGGAATCACATGTGGATGTAATAAACTCCCTGGATGTCTATCTTCAGCCTTAACTTGCTGACATTCAAGACATCTCGTCATATAGTTAACTATCTCATTTTTCATTCCCTTCCAAAAGAATAATGGTTTAAGGTTTTCCTTCATCTTCATGACTCCAGGGTGAGACATATACATTTCTCGATCAGCTTCGTTCAAAATTAACTTTCTCAATTCATCATTTGATGGCACATAAATTCTACCATTATACCTTAGTAGCCCATCACTATCCAAATAATATCCCTCATATCTAGGTAGCATCATGGTGTTTTGTCTGATATTATATTTTACTTCCTTGTACTAGTCGTCATCAATATGTAATGCTAAAACATTTTCTCGAAGATTCATCTTTAGTGGTATTACAAAGAAAATGTGAGGTCTCCAACTCAACGCATCTTCTACTCTATTAACTTTTCCTTTAATATATGTGATCTCAAAATCGTATTCAGTTAAAATTTCTGACCAATGTCTTTGTCGTGCATTCAAGTCACTCTGAGTAAAAATGTGTTATAATCCACTGTGATAAGTTTTTAGTTTGAATTTCCATCCAATAATATAATGTCTCCAAAATCTCAAAGCATAAACAATCGCTAATAATTCCAAGTCATGCGTAGCGTAATTATCTTTGTGCCTTCTTAGATTCCTTGAAATATATGCGATAACTTGAGCTTCTTGCATTAATAATCCACCCAATCCTTCCTTGGATGCGTCTATGCCCAATAATTCATTTTCCATATCTGGAACTTTCAGTATTGGCGTTGTTGTTAATAGTTCATTAATATTCTAAAATGATTTCATGCACTTCTCTGACCGTACAAATTTCTTGTTCTTCTTTTGCAGTTCCATAATTCAATTTTCTATCTTTGAAAATCCTTCGACAAAGCATCGATAATAACCTGCTAATCCCATAAAACTATGTAATTCTTGTACGTTCGTTGGTGCTGGCCATTCCACAATATCTTCAACTTTCGTTGGATCGACAATGATACCTTCTCTGGTGATAACATGTCCCAAATAATGAATCCTTGTCTGATAAAATGAACATTTTGATAACTTTTCGTACAACTTTTTTTTCTCTTAAACATTGCAGCACTAATCTCAGGTGTTCATCGTGATCCTCTCTCATCCAAGAGTAAATCAATATATCATCAATAAATACATGTACAAACCTATCCAAATACTCATGGAATACTCCATTCATTAAACTCATGAATACACCCGGGGCATTCGTCAATCGAAATGACAATAGAGTAAATTCATAATGTCTGAATCTTGTCTTAAATGTTGTTTTAGGAATGTCTTTCTCTTTAATTCGCAACTGATGATATCCCAATCTAAAATCAATCTTTGAAAATATTGTCGCTCCCTTCATTTGATAAAATAAATAATCAATTCTCAGTAACGGGTATTGATTCTTGATCATGGCTTTGTTTAATTGGTAATAGTCAATGAAAAGCCTCCATGATATGTCATTCTTTCTTACAAAAATCATTGGCGCACCCCACGGTAACACACTTGGACGTATAAGTCCCAAATCCAACAAATCCTTCAATTGCATATTTAACTCATGCAATTCAGGTGTCGACATCCAATATGGCATTCTTGCAATTGGTTCTATACCAGGATTTAGATCTGTAGTAAATTATGATTCTCTTTCTGGCGGTAAACCTGGTAATTCCTAAGGAAAAACATCGGAAAATTATGATACTACTGGAAAGTCTCCCAATATTTCTGCGTCACAATTTTCATTAAGCGCTAATATTGTGTACAACTTACATCCTTTGTGCATTCTTTTCTGTAATTGTAGGGAAGAAAGAAATCTTAGCGATACTCCTTGGTTTCTTCCTACAAGTTCTCTACTCTATCCCAACTCATCAATTAATATTAATCTCTTCTTCTTGCAATTAAGTATCACATCATGAGATTTTAACCAATCCATTCCAATCACAATGTCGTAGGATCCCAAGATGGTGACATAAAGGTTTACATTTGTGAAGAAATCACCCAAGTTACTATTACAATACTTAACCTTTCCTCCAACCGTTTTCTTGGCTCAAGATGCCATTTCAACATATCTAAACTCATCTTTTTTGACTTCCTTTACCTTAATTATTTTAAGTGGAGCACTAGATATAAAAATATCATTATCTCAAGGGTCTATCAAAACACTAAACTATTGATCTTCTATCATACCTAAAGTCTCGAGCATTGTAGATTGATGGTCGTCCCGACAGTTATTCATTGCTGCATGAATCCTATGAGCCTTGCCCAAATCTCCCACTATCATCTGTCATGTTGATATGATAGCTCTTGCTATTTCTCAATAGGACAATCTCTTTGATAGTGTGGCTCTCCACAAGTCCAAAATCCATTCTTAGGGTTAGTGCTCCTAGTACCAGAGGAAAAATATGTTGATCTAGGGTTCTGAGGCCCCGATATGTTCTGTGGAAAAGATCTAGACTGTTGTTGTTGCTGAGGATGACATTATTGTTTCTGTTGCGATGGTGCTCTATACAGATTCCTTTGATTGGTAGTCTATCTACGTGGCATAGAAAATGCATTTCCTATGGGTGTATCATGGTAACTAGAATGTTTTCTAATACGTGTCTATTGTTGTGGCTCTCTATGTGAAATCTGTCTTGTCTATCTAGAAGGAGTCCTACCCTAAACCCCATTGTTCAATTCTTCTTCGGTGATGAAATATTTATGTACCGCATCGTGAAAATTATGAGGCATCAAGATCCTAACCTTAGAACAAATGTTGAATTTGAGACCAAACACAAACTTATTAACCTTTAATTTATCAGTGTTCAGATGTAGAGCATATATGAACAACTCCATAAACCTGGCCTCATACTCTGGTACTATACAAAGCATTGAATTCATTAATATGACATTCAATGAACTCATTAGATAGGTACCTCTCTCGAAATAGTTCCTAGAACAATTCCCAAGATACCTTTTCCACAGACATATTCAGTTGAGGAAAAAGTGTCTTCCACCAAAGAAGCTCACTCCCTTTCAGTTGAAAGATTGTCATGCAGACTTTCATGTTGGAGGTATAATCGCGCAATGAAAAACACACTTCCATATTCTCCAACCAAGCTTTGGCGGCTAAACCGTCTATAGAACCCAATAACTCGAGAAATTTTACCTTCTCGAGTTCTCTATGAACACTACCACTAAATACAGGAGGGCACTATGAACCCTCATTGGGTACAAACTCCCTTCCCTCATCGTGATCAATGTGATTTATCAGTGCCTTAGGCATCCTCTAAAAAGACCTCATCATTCCCATGATGTTGTACACTGCAACTTGCTCTTGCTCAGTAGTTTGTCCTTCTCCTTGTGGAGAAGATCCTCAGGCATTGATGTACTTAGAGGAGGCATTCCACTTCCTCCTACAACCCGATGCATACTCATTCTTCATCCTCTGACCATGATACCTTCCATGAAACAAATTCAAATTATATTAGTATTACATATTCAATTAAACATAATATTTGAAAGTCTTAACGGGTCTGGTGTCGCAGAGTGGAACTTGCTCTGATACCATATGTAACAACCCTCTTTATATTAAACCACAATTATTAGAAAAAGAAATAAAAGACTACACTATCCATGAAACTTCTAAAACATGCACATACATATATATATATATATATATATATATAACAATGATTGTGCACTGATATAATTACATAAGTACATACAATTTTTACAATGCTACTAACTAAATACAAAATATGGAGTTCCATGGTATAAATGACATGTAATGCACGATCAGATGTCGCCTACCCATTCAACGCTTTTTAACGTCAGTTGGTATAAAAAGTAATTGTTCATTTAGTAATAATAATTATATCGTTTATACTACAGGCTACATTAATTACGATGTTATTTCTTAATTCAAATAAAAAATTGATGACAATTTATGACGACAATGCCACGATAAATTTCTTGCCAAATTACTAATTTCAGCCAACTATATCCACCAATGCATTAATTTCAAGACTCGTCAACCTTTAAGGTATTCAATATTCCAAAGTCACAATTTCTCTTTTATTACCCTTTTATTTTATTATTTTTATTATAAATCTGTTTATTTTTAAACAAACTCTAATACACTTCAAACTAATTCCACGAGGTATTTGGGTCTTTTCAACCCAATCAACATATAAATTAAAATAATAAATTAATACATTTTTAATTGGAAACTTAAGAAACCACATACTTAACTTTTAATTAAGCAACACTAATCAGTGCAGACATATTCCTACATACTATTGATAGGAGTATTTTAGAGAGATCAATCCTATCCCAAGGCGTCAAAAAGGGCACCCAGAGAGAGTTTGAGTTATTAACTTGAGTGTCTCACTTACCCATCCTCTATATTTATTGATATTGATATAAAATTTTCTTAATACGCAGTGCAACCGTGTTGA
>JASDQU010012825.1:80988-91090 GCA_032191745.1 Picea mariana
GGAAAAGATCTAGACTGTTGTTGTTGCTGAGGATGACATTATTGTTTCTGTTGCGATGGTGCTCTATACAGATTCCTTTGATTGGTAGTCTATCTACGTGGCATAGAAAATGCATTTCCTATGGGTGTATCATGGTAACTAGAATGTTTTCTAATACGTGTCTATTGTTGTGGCTCTCTATGTGAAATCTGTCTTGTCTATCTAGAAGGAGTCCTACCCTAAACCCCATTGTTCAATTCTTCTTCGGTGATGAAATATTTATGTACCGCATCGTGAAAATTATGAGGCATCAAGATCCTAACCTTAGAACAAATGTTGAATTTGAGACCAAACACAAACTTATTAACCTTTAATTTATCAGTGTTCAGATGTAGAGCATATATGAACAACTCCATAAACCTGGCCTCATACTCTGGTACTATACAAAGCATTGAATTCATTAATATGACATTCAATGAACTCATTAGATAGGTACCTCTCTCGAAATAGTTCCTAGAACAATTCCCAAGATACCTTTTCCACAGACATATTCAGTTGAGGAAAAAGTGTCTTCCACCAAAGAAGCTCACTCCCTTTCAGTTGAAAGATTGTCATGCAGACTTTCATGTTGGAGGTATAATCGCGCAATGAAAAACACACTTCCATATTCTCCAACCAAGCTTTGGCGGCTAAACCGTCTATAGAACCCAATAACTCGAGAAATTTTACCTTCTCGAGTTCTCTATGAACACTACCACTAAATACAGGAGGGCACTATGAACCCTCATTGGGTACAAACTCCCTTCCCTCATCGTGATCAATGTGATTTATCAGTGCCTTAGGCATCCTCTAAAAAGACCTCATCATTCCCATGATGTTGTACACTGCAACTTGCTCTTGCTCAGTAGTTTGTCCTTCTCCTTGTGGAGAAGATCCTCAGGCATTGATGTACTTAGAGGAGGCATTCCACTTCCTCCTACAACCCGATGCATACTCATTCTTCATCCTCTGACCATGATACCTTCCATGAAACAAATTCAAATTATATTAGTATTACATATTCAATTAAACATAATATTTGAAAGTCTTAACGGGTCTGGTGTCGCAGAGTGGAACTTGCTCTGATACCATATGTAACAACCCTCTTTATATTAAACCACAATTATTAGAAAAAGAAATAAAAGACTACACTATCCATGAAACTTCTAAAACATGCACATACATATATATATATATATATATATATATAACAATGATTGTGCACTGATATAATTACATAAGTACATACAATTTTTACAATGCTACTAACTAAATACAAAATATGGAGTTCCATGGTATAAATGACATGTAATGCACGATCAGATGTCGCCTACCCATTCAACGCTTTTTAACGTCAGTTGGTATAAAAAGTAATTGTTCATTTAGTAATAATAATTATATCGTTTATACTACAGGCTACATTAATTACGATGTTATTTCTTAATTCAAATAAAAAATTGATGACAATTTATGACGACAATGCCACGATAAATTTCTTGCCAAATTACTAATTTCAGCCAACTATATCCACCAATGCATTAATTTCAAGACTCGTCAACCTTTAAGGTATTCAATATTCCAAAGTCACAATTTCTCTTTTATTACCCTTTTATTTTATTATTTTTATTATAAATCTGTTTATTTTTAAACAAACTCTAATACACTTCAAACTAATTCCACGAGGTATTTGGGTCTTTTCAACCCAATCAACATATAAATTAAAATAATAAATTAATACATTTTTAATTGGAAACTTAAGAAACCACATACTTAACTTTTAATTAAGCAACACTAATCAGTGCAGACATATTCCTACATACTATTGATAGGAGTATTTTAGAGAGATCAATCCTATCCCAAGGCGTCAAAAAGGGCACCCAGAGAGAGTTTGAGTTATTAACTTGAGTGTCTCACTTACCCATCCTCTATATTTATTGATATTGATATAAAATTTTCTTAATACGCAGTGCAACCGTGTTGAGAGAATCTACGATAATCTATTGGATCCCAACCTACATCTTAGACTTTAGATCTAACTAAAAGTTAAGGTAATTCCATTTGTCAGAAAGTCGAGTTCGAGTTCGAGTTCGCATGTCCAACTGAGTTTTCCATCAGAAGATCTATCACTCTAAATATAGTAAATACTCCACTCAACACATGTTATTTCCCTTTCTCCATGGAAGAAAAGATTCCATATAAGCATCAATACCATCAGAGCTTCAATGACCTTGCAAATAAAAAACTTTCTCTACAAATCTCACTCTCTAAAAGACGACTGCCTAACTGATCTTTCTACAAAAAAAATGGTTATGCTGGTGGATTCTGAAGAAGTATTACACAATACGATCTAATTTAACAATTTCGCAGGTTTGATAAGGGACAATCGAAGAATAAGGTCATATATTATTTTTATCACACTACCTCTACTATTAATGTCACTGTCACTCGAACTGAACCAGTCGATCTTCATCTTCAGGTGTAGACTAGACTCAAGTAGTTATTGATGGTCTTCGTCAGTAATCAAGTTAATCACTGAACAATACCAATATAGTATTAACATTATCCACAAATTTTCACTCCACTCAACAACTTCATTCAATTTACAGGATCTACATAGGAGCCTCTTAGATTACCATATTTGAGAGTTTTCCTATTGTAACAATATTTCTTCGCACAAACCAGGATTCTCATTCGAATAGCTAAGGGATATTTACACTGTTCTTTTGTTAAAAGAAATTCTAATAATTTTGTACACAATAGAAGATCTAGAACATGAATTATATATCAATAGCCACCTACTTATTGCATTTCATTTCATTAAATAAGTTAGGAATAACATATTTATTATACAATACACAAGCATTCTTCCATGAATCTTAATATATAGAAATCACTTTTTAATTTACAAAGCTAAACTGAATAATTCTTCCACTACATCTTAATATATAGATTTACATTCTGATATACAAACACTAAACTAAAAAAATAAATACCATGACCAAATGCGCATTCATAGATGTGATTGATATTCAATTTGAATAAACTTGTGCAACTCATTTTTCCTTCACCCACTAGTCAACGACTTCATCGGTACCTCCCAACCAATGCTAGGGGTACTCTTCTTCCCCCTTACCCCCTCGAGCTCCAAAGGGGTCACACACAGTATATTCAGATCCAAAATCTGGCTCAATCTTTCCTTCACAAGGAGGGGCTTCCACCTCTAGCACAAGCTTGCATCCCAACTCACAGAAGTAAACTTAGTCAACAAAATTTTACCAACATTTCATTCATCCAACAATAGGGTACCTTCCCTCTTCCTCACCATTTTTTTATAAGAAAATTCACCTTGACACTTGTCATCTCATGCACAATTAGCTAGTTTTCAATAATTTAATTAGAGATTATTCACCCCAACACATGTCATACTTTCCCCAAGTTGCACATGTTTAAGCCTTTTTTAATTTAAATAATTCAACAATTTCCCTCACCCCCACAATTAGCTCCTAGATTTCCTCCCACTTGTCCTTTAGTTCCCGAAATTCTCTTTTAGTATGTCCCCTAACTAAATTACAGTTGGAGTTTGATTAGGACTCTACTTCTAGTTAGGCTTAGAGTCTAGATTGACTTAGGATTCTAACTCCATGTTGACTACTCATTCTCTCATGAACATATTTTCTTTTAATTTAAAAAATTTGTTTTGTTAATTTCATGCACACATTGTGCACATTCCTAAATTTTATTCTCATTCTCCCTTCACTAGAGTTTATTTAGACTAAAATCCCTTAACCCATTTTACAATTTTATTTAGTCAAAACATCTAAGATTAAAATTTTGACTATGTTATTTGGTTTATAACTAAATAATAATTTATACTCTCTTCCTACAAGGTCTAAGTATTCAATTCATTTTATAGGTTCCTCTAGATTTTTATTAATTCACATGTATTCATGTGATGTGCCCTTCAAGATGCACCACCATTCTCTAAGGGTTCCACTCATCGTTGACTTACTTTGGAAGTTGCATAACACTTGGAGTCAATACTCCACTTGTCGACCTTGTGTGAGACTAAGATATTACTGAGGAATAACGAATATTCCTAATTGTGTTCCCCTCAAAAATCCTCAGTAGCCAGTGTCTCAGTCTGCCCTCACAACATTGTGAACCTCTCAGAACAAGGTAGTCGTTAACCTTCAGTTCAGGTCAGAGAGAGAGTGTGAGTAGGTTGTGACAGGGACGTTGCTACACCTATCCCTCATCCATCTTATATATATGTATGACCCCTTTACTCCATATGTGAGTCGAATTAGAAAGCGTCACCATGCCTGCATCCACTGACAAAGATAACACCAATAACTCACATACATAAAATCCATAACTGAAATCATCATATAACATATGTGTAATAAATCAAGTACTCATGTAATAAAAGTCAATAGTCAACTCCCTGACTCAGTCCAGAGTCCAAGGGAGTCTTTCGATGTCATATGTATCATCATCATATCACGTTTCCTACACACTTAGGAAACCTCATCATAATACCTATTAATGATATACATCAATGTAATAACATATGAATTTCCAAAACACAGTCATAGAATAAGAATATAAATTAAATGGATAATCATAATGTACCATGTTTTAAACTTGATCACTTGCTCGCAAGTGTCCTCAAAGAATAAGTCAATGTGCAAAAAGTTATCAATGGAATTGGATGTTACAATCCTTATCCATGTGAAGAGTGCACCCAGATTTGACTACCCATTCATTCTTCGTAGAATGAGACAACAACTCCTAAGAAGTTATGACTTGGAAGGTGGAATTATCAGTGAGTCGACATACAATGGACACGTCTCCTTCAAGGAGTTTAACCTTTTCTTCTAAATCATCTATCTTCTTATAGAAGAATTTTTCCACATGTCCAATCTTTCCACAGTACCAACATGTCTTCCTCTTTCGACTTTGTTGGGGTGCATCTATCTATATCTAAGATTTTCAGTCACAATATGCAGGTTTCTATGTAGAGACATCAAGCCTTACTCTATCCCTGGGATCCTTCTTTTCCTTTTCCTTGATCAAGTGGGTCTGGTGTTTACCACCAAGATTTCCTTCTTCAAGCAATCTATGTTAATCAATAATCAAAAGACCATAGAAATATTCAAAGGTGTAATCCTTACCATGTTCCTTGCGGGATTTCCATTTGGTGTGGAAATTTGACATGAACACGTCGAATGGTGTTATCGATTTCATTAGGGCCAACTTGAAGAGTTTCCCATCCTTCTTATGATAGTTCTTTCCTCATACTCCCAATTTCAACTAGATTTCTTTAACACAAACCAAATACTCCTACATTATGTCAAAAGAATGATGATCGAGAGAGATCAACTCTTTCTCCAAAAACATAACGTGGATTTCAACGAATTGATCGAACAATGACTTTAGATTCTTCTAGGGTTGATGAGGTCAGACAATTATACTAAGGTGAAATTTAATCTCCCATGAGATGTAGGTTGTAATGAACCCTACAGCCTCATCCTTCTTTCCATCAACAATGAACTTCACCTGATTGTCTGTTGGATCTAGAATTGTAACCTCGTTATACTACCACGATCATTTTATATTTATAAGTGTTTCCATATATCCATTTCCCATATTGCATAATTTGATCCATTCATAAAATTAGGATCAATCTTCTAAGCCATCTTTAATATCTAGAAAAAAACAGATCTATTTAAATAAGTTCCAATCAACAAAATTTTGGCCCAAAGTCAATCACACAACAAATCCAACTAAACAATATTTCTAGATAATAGGTTGAGGTTTTAAAACATCATCTCTGATACCATGTTGGGTAATAGGGTGGAAAACGACATGAAAAAAAGGGCATAGTACTACATATAATCGAAGACGAACAAAAATTTTGAAGACAAAGAGTGGCGTTTAAAGACACCTTTACAACACATAAGTAGAGTGAACTATGATCTAAACATCACATTTCATGTTGCACATATTGATCCATGTTATCTATTGCATAATATCCATGATGATAATGACCCAAGGGGTCTTCTATTTATAGTCTCAATATTTAACCAACTTCCATAGAATCCAGAAGATATTTTCCACATATGACCCTCGGTTGTTAGAGTTGACTTTGCCAAATATACATTGTCAAGTTGGCTCAATGATGATGCTCGACCCAACCACCTATACATTCAAATCATATTTGATTGTTGGGTTGGTTGATCAACCATAAAACTATCTTTTGCTATTGGTAGAATCTCTGACTGACAGGCACGTCGACTACTCGATCGACTATTGTAGTGTTTTGATTGATCGCCCGATTGAATATATCTAGATGTAGGTAAACCTTTTGGCTGATTGAATCTAGGATATATGTGGTGAACCATTAATTCTTGGTGTTCTATCAGGCCTTTTGAGTTTTACCCGAATAATGTTCTCAGTAAGGGAGATCCACAAAATATTGTTGTCTGGTCTAGAAAACATTTGGAGACTTAGAGGTACAATCCTTTTCTATCTTTTCCCTAATATCAAATATTTCTTCTAATACATGTAATTCAACATTTAAGATTTTTTTTTAACCATTGAAATTTTTTTTCTACAAAATGTTCAACTTCATCTAGGACATTTGTAGATACTTTATTTTCAAATGTTTTCTTATGAGTCAAGAAAACCTCCTTCCCATTTACATGCAAATGTATTTAATTAGAAGTAACATGGAAAGGAAGATATGTGTTTAAAATTCTTGTCACAAAATCATATTAGCATCATTATCATAACAATATAAATTTACAGTCACCTTTTTCTCATTCAGTAAGTTCAAAGGGAAATCAATAGAAAATCCTGAAATGGGCACCATAGTTCCATTGACTACTATAAATGATATGTTAATATTTTTCCAGTAATATTCAGGTTAGTTGCAAACCTGGCACAAGAGCTCATTGCACGTGTATCTATATAGAAATAAAGATGGAAAATATTGTAATTAGGAACCTCGATTCCTATTTTGGTGAATAATCTATCTTATAAGAAATTAAAGTGGGGAAATAACATGGACATTGTCTGTTCATGAATTTATTCTTTTATTTCATGAAAATAACTAGACAATTTGTCTTCCAGTTCTTTACTCATCATGGATTTCAATATTGTTAATCCACCTTTGTCTTGATTTAGATATACATGTATTTCCATTATTAGAGTTATTTTTTGTCTTATTTATTCCTCTTTAACTTCAATTTGTTTTACCATGCCATCATACGAATCTATAGAGGAAGGAGATTTGATTTCATCAATGACTGGTACTTGATGTTTATTTCCATAAATTTCTTTGGTGAAAGAAAAGGGGATCCTCTTTTTTTACCTTCCCCTTGTGGGTATGTACAGTCATTGGTGGATTAGTATACTAAAAATCCTAATCAATAGAATAACAATTGGAAATATCCACCATGCTAGGATGAAAGAGGGAGACAAATTGTTGTTGCAGGGAGGAAAGTTGGGCATCAAGATTTTGATAAAGCCTAAAGTGACCAAATGATAAGGAAGAGATTTGAACAATAATATTATCAATTTTATGTTGAATGGATGTAGGAGTAACATAAAAATGACACATTTTGATAGAGCAAGCTAAAAGAAAATCAATATTATCTACAAAAGATTATAAATCTAAATGAGAAGCAAGCATGTGGATGTTATTTACATGAGGGTTAGACCTTCAAAATAAAAATCAAAATCAATATCACTGAGGAATTCACCATCTGAATGAGGAGACTCTATAGGATCCCATTCAATAGGATCATATGCAAATTGAAAATTTTCAATGATTTTCTATTGATGTTTGGTTTTTCCTTGCAGAGGACACTAATTAGCCTAATGGCCAGGCTTAGAAAAATTATAGCAAGTGCATTTTTGTTGATGTTTAGATTTTTAAAGGTCCAAATAGAAACCTCATGAGGATATGAATCCCCTTGTGTTTTTATAGAGGTGGTACTCCTCTTTGGATGAAATATATATTTTGAAATATCTTGGATTAGGGAAAATACTAAACATCAAACCCTGGATATTATTGCTTTGATTTGTACATGGAATGGTTCTTGATAACCAAATATACTTTTTATGTGAAACAATAACTTAACAATAACAATATTGAAATAAAGTTTCAATGTCAGAATATAGGTATGTTCAACATCATTTATGAAACACTCTAAATCACATGGAAATAGAGGATACATCCATATCATTTCTCAAGAAAAAGGAAGAAATAGTTTTGATCATCTCAAAGAACTTTAAATGAGTTTTGCATTCAAAACTTGAAAGAATTTGATCATAATAATTAAAAAATCCTCATCCTCGGAGATCCTAAGATATCATAAATCATTAAATTAAAACCCCAAAGCAATTCTCTATGGAGTTTCATGAATATTTTCAACAATACAAAACATTTAAGGAAACCAATTGATTAAACATTTAGAAATAAATCTTTTAAAACTCAAGGGCTATTTTTTATCAAATCCAATAAACAATCATGGATTACATATGTAATTCACATACATGGTTGTAAATAATCCATGATCATGTAAACAAAAGTCTTGAAGGAAACAAGAGAAACACTCAAGAACTCAACCTTATGTTCAATTCAAAAATATTGAATAAAGCCTTGAGAAAATGGTGTAGAAGAAGAAGAAGAAGAAGAAGAAGAATGGAAATTTTTATTTGTTGATAAAAATTTGGTTGGATACAAATGGTTGGATCCTTCTTTTCTTATTTTCTGATTTCCTGCTTCTAACCCTTTGATGGAGCCTTCTCTTGCCTTTTAAATCATTCTCTTCTAACTTCTTGAATTAGTTAGGGATTTCTCTTCTTGAGTTTTCCATACGCTTTTATTATTGAAATGTTCACTTTAATTAATGTATCATTTAATATTTATTACTTAATATGTATCATTGACATTCGTGCCTTGAAGTGAGCCATTTTCGTATTTAATAAAATTTTCTTTTTAATAAACTTTTACTTTGAAAATTTTAAATGGATGCCTTTTTAAACAGAGGAATGTATTTTAGTTTTATGGGCATGATATTTGACCTTTCATCCATGTAAGCCATTTTATATTCGATATTCATCATATCATATTTCCAACGAGTCCTCCTGAGCACAATTTGGAGTTTTATATCTCAAGATATAAGCTCCTGAAGTCGAGGTACCAAGAAGATTTATCAACAAACCATAAAAATATAGTTAAATTTTATTTCAATTTGTGAGAGAATCATGGAAAATTTCATCTATTGAAACTTGGTCCATCATCTTCCTCGTTGAACTACCTTTTGTTGACCAAAATTTTGGCATCTATATTTTCCTGCTCTTGGATTCATAAAAAAAAATGATATCAAAAGAAGACAAATTATGAGATATTATAAGCTCATTGTGTATCCCTCAGTCTCAGATTCACCACACATTTTTTGGATAAAAAATATGATTTCGCATGCTCAAGATATCTAGGTTTACGTTTAAGTGGAAAATTGGTGTTTTTCCATGAGGAATAAAGCTAATTTCTTCGAAAATGTTAATTTTTCGATCCAAAAACTCTAGTTTTCTTCTTAACTCTTGGGCCCAAGACCCTTGGTTTATTCTTTAATTTTTGGGTTCAAAACCCATAAAAATATTATATTCATAGGCACCCACCATACTCTCCAACACTTAGAATTTTCTCATATCTTCCATATTCTCTTACTCTCTTCTACCACTCTATACTCTCATAATACCATACTTAGAAATTTTCTAAATCCTCACTCACCATACTCCCAACACTTCATTTCCCTTACCCCACTCTCTCCACACCACGATGGGGAAGGACTCACTCACCCCTTACTTACCTTACTTCCCTCATCTACAACTCTTCTCCTACCCATCTCCTTATCTCTCCATCATTTCTCCTCCCTTATCCCTTACCTCGCCCCCAGTCCATACTTAATTTTTGTTTTAGTCCTTGGAGGTCGAACACACTCTCATATTCCCTACCCCCTCACATCCTTCATCCCTGACAACCTGCGAAACTGAAAACCCCCATACTCCCTAA
>JASDQU010012825.1:130940-147293 GCA_032191745.1 Picea mariana
TTATTTTATTTTTAATAAAACTTAGTTTCGGGATATTTAAAAAAAAGAAAAATTTAAAGTTCTTTGTTCATTTTTTTTTTTAATTATGTTATGAAAAAAAATTAAGGTGTTATTTATTTTTTATTTTTTTGTCTTTCTTCTTTTCCTTTTTTAGCAGAAATTAGAAAAATAAAAATCAATTAATAAACAATTTTTCAAGTTTCCAGTTTAGGAGTAAATTTGAACATTTTCATTTGTGATGATACAAATTGGCGACACTACAGTTTCAATGAACTTGTAATTTCAACTCCAAAAATCAAATTGGTGCTACTAGTAGCACCACTTTTTGATTCAAGAATCAATTTATCACAATGGTATCAATTGTCAAGACCATGATTTGAATCGAGTCTCAATTTTAACCACCCCCAAAAAAGGGTGCTACCGGTAGCACCTTTTTCTGAAACAAGGTGCTATCAATACAACATTGTTTTGAAACAGGGGTTGGTTTTGGTGTTTTTAATGCCAAAATATGGGTTTTTTGGACCAGAGTTCTCGTTGTGAGGTCACAGTTCTAGTTAAGTTGGTAACTATGTTAACTACCAAAGAAAGTAAGTTGTTTCCTCATTTTTACGTATATAATATGATTTGAACTTGTTCATCTCTTACGAGCAGAGACAATTGCAATCCACTTGGATGACTCCATTAAATAGAAACTATGGAAGAAGAGAGCATAGACTCCCCATTTCAAGACCCAATTAAGTAGTTGAAAATCCCTCCCCTAAATTTGATCTTATTTTTCCCACGGGTTTTTTCATGGTTTTAACTTGTCCCTCGTACCTCGCTCAAAACCTATTGGGTGAGATTGAAAGGTTGGCATTAAATCCAACTAGGAGATTGAATGTTGATCCACCTAAGAACAATGGCTGAGAAATTGTCACTGTATAAAAATTTTGTGTGTTCAAATGGTGATTTGAAAACTTGATGTAGTATACCTAGGGAGGTAATTGTTGGATTACTAAGAGGGGGGCTGACTCAGTAATAGAGTAATCTAATCCTTTTTACCATATAATTCAAGTGTTAAATCAATGTAGCATTATCATCCAATATTTGCAGAGTAAATAAACAATCATACACATACACAGTACACCAATGTTTTTACGTGGAAACCCAAAGCGGGAGAAAACCACAGAATGCATTTTCTTATATGTCTTTAAGAATCACATTCATTGGAAGCACCAACTTCCTTTGTTTTCCAGCTACAGCTGGAAGGAGGCTCCAACCCCCTAGTTCCTCAGGCTACAACTTAAGGGAAGCTCCAACTCCCCAATTCTTTGGCTACAACCAGAAGGAGTCTACAACACCCTATGTTCTCCGGCTACAACCACCTATCCTTGCCCCGTCCAACTGCCCTGGTGTATAAGTAGAATGATGGAACCACTATCAAACTATCACTGTGAGATATACTATTGTAAACCTATACCAATAAACCTACACCAAACAACCTGTACCAACAACCCAAACCATGCATCAACCATGCATCAACCTCTACCTCAACCTGTAATCAACCTGTACCATAAACAAGTGCATCAACCATGTACCAACTTGTAATCAACTTGTACCATAAACAAGTGCATAAAAAATGAACCAACCTATACCTCAACCTGCAAACCTTCCTTAACTTTAGCAACAAGAGACTAGCATTTTCATCAAACTTTACTTTAGTCTCACATGACTAGTTTTGAATTAGTCAACAACCGTAACTTGAAATAATCATAACTATGTACATGTAATGAATAAAGATATGAAAATAGTACACAATGTTCTTCGGTGTGTTTTATGTAATTCCTCCAGGTGTCACTACTTGGAACCTCTCAGAAAAGGAGTTATAGAAAAAATGGCATACCTTGTTGAATTCTGCCTTATTATAGAACTTGTAGAGTGTTCCCCGAACAAAATATTTGTTGTATGGATCTAAAAATTTTACAAAAAATACTACAAACTATAATCTAACCAAAAAAATTTGGTCTTACTCGAAACACCTATTTTAGACTAGTCTCGGGACTAGCCACAAACCCTATTTTCCACGAAGTATAACTCCAAAAATACAACAACCCACAAGATTAAATTTGTACCACAACTACTTAGATATGTTTCCTCAATGGCCTACCAATTTCATGAACTAAATCATTCTAGAAAAAAATTTATTGTGAAAACATCATCAAAAGAATTTATCCTCCCTTGAATTTCTTCCTTATTTACTTCACCTTTCCTTTGAAATTAGGCTTAGATATCCTTTGGTTACCTCAGTCACCTGTATATATATTCAATATTCTCAAGTGTGATTAAAATGAGAGAGCCTTGCCTCTTATTTATACTCTCCAAGTAGCTTCCTTAGAAGCATCTTCTAGGCCACTTTGTCCACATAGTCACCTATGTCCAACTTTGCCCAATTTTCCACTTGTCCATGTATCCAATAGAAACTTGAAAAATTAACCCATTTTCCTCATTTTAGGGTTAACCTTCTTATAACCACTTTCCATAATTAGAAATTTCTCTATTTAGTTTATTATTTAAATAATCCTCCTTGACTTTGTCACTTCACTTTATTATTTAAATAATCCTCTTTGATTTTGTCAATTTCACTTTATTATTTAAATAATCCTCTTTGACTTTATCACTTCACTTTATTATTTAAATAATTCCTTCTTTGCAAGAGCATTGACTTATTTTACCTTTTAGGGTTTCAAGCCAATCATATGAGGGTCCTTCAACTTCTTAAGGACATAACTCTCAAACCGTGAGGAGTTATGTGACGTTCCACATACCACAGGAAATGACATGACATGTACTATCCATCTAGAATAGTATTATCTGCAAATATATCAAAACTCATACCATTATACATCAAACAAACTTGGGTCCACTACCCAAATTGTTTTTCTACCAGACTTTCTTCAAGGGTTGACATCAATGACAACCAACCCAATTAATCAAGAATCTCCCCCTTTGGCATTGATGGAAACACTCTAATTCAATACTAAAATCATATCAATTATGCTCCCCCTAGAACCATGCATGCATATTTGTGACCAATTCTCCCCCTAGAACCATGCCTTTGTACTCTACATTTGATAAATATCTTCCCCTTTGTCATCAATGAAAACGGTATCTTTCCATTCGAGGTTTCTCCCCCTAACTGACTCGTCTGATCTCCCAACCTGAACTGTCCTCTTTATGGTGCTTCTTCATGTAGATATAAGACATATTAGATAAGCATTCAAAATCATTCATTTTGGAGTAGAAATAACTCTGAGTCTCTGTTGAAGATACTCAAAGGCTTCCCGTGGAAGCCGTTTTGTAAAGATGTATGCCACTTGTTCTTTTGTGCCCAAATATTCAACTCTGATGTTCTTTTCTACAACTTGTTCCCATAGAAAGTGATACTTGATTGAAATGTGCTTGATCTTGGAGTGCATCACCAGGTTCTTTGATATACTAATGGTTCTTGTATTATCACAATAGATTGGAATGGGCTCATCATACTCAACCTGTATATCTGTCAGAGTTTGTTTCATCCATAGAACCTGTGTACAACGTGTTGTTGTTGCAATATACTCTGCCTCGGCTGTAGATAAAGATACTGGTGATTGTTTCTTGCTTAGCCATGATACTAAACACTCACCCAAGTAGAACGGTGTTCAACTGGTGCTTTGTTGGTAATCAATGCAACCTGCCCAATCTACATATGTGTAGGAAATAAGTGATAGATCCTTTCCTTTTTGATACCATAATCCAAATTCTTATGTTCCGTTGAGATATCTACAAACCCTCTTCATTTCTAATACATGTGATTCCTTTGGTGTTTCTTAAAATCATGCCACCTGTCAAACTACCTGCATTATATCTGGCCTGGATGTTGTCACATATAGTAGGATACCAATCATTGACCTGTATTTCCTATGATTTGTAGACTTTGAATCATCATCTTTTATCAACTTGCAATTGGTTTTCATGGGAGTGATAACTGGTTTGCAATCTTCCATTCTGAACCTCTTTATCACTTCTCTGATATACTTGTTTTGAGAAATAAAAATACCTTGGTTGCTTTGACGTATTTGAAGACCCAGAAAGAAGGATAGTTATCCAAGTAATGACATTTCAAATTTATTATGCATGTCCTTTGCAAATTCCTGGCTTAACCTATCATTAGTACTTCCAAAAATAATATCATCAATATAAACTTCAATTAATAAAATATTATCTTGAGTTACCCTGGCGTAGAGGTTGTTGTCTGCACTTCATTTTCTGAACCCTTCCTGTTGTATATATTTATCTAGTCTAGAGTACCATGCTCTAGGAGCCTGTTTTAGACCATACAAGGCATTCTTTAATTTACACACACAATCTACATTCTCTGACAACTGAAATCCCTTTGGTTGTTCAATGTATACTTCTTATTCAAGTTCCCCATTCAGAAAAAAATGAATTTACATCCATATGATACACTTTAATATATTTGGAGCATTCATAAGCTAAAAGAAATCAGATTGCTTCCATTCTGGCAACTGGGGCAAATGTCTCTTCAAAGTCGATTCCTTCAACCTGTGCATATCCTTTACATAACAATCTAGTTTTTTTCCTTATAACCTATCCATATTCATTCAATTTATTCCTTGATACCCACTTTGTGTCAATCACATTCTTATCCTTTGGTCTTGGAACCAATTCTCAAGTGTCATTTTTCTATATTTGATCCAATTATTTATCCATGGCCTTATTCCAAAATTCATCCTTCCTGGCCTCTTCAAAATAGGTTGGTTCAATCATAGATGAGAGTGCTAGGTACATTTGTTCTGGTGAACGGATTCTTCTTCTATTCTCAACTCCTGCATCTTTGTTTTCAATAATTTGATATGAAGGATGATTCTTTTGTACTCATCTTCTAGGTGTCTTTGGAGGCACTTGCTGAACTTTCTCTTTTGCTTCTGTCGGATCCTCTTCATCTTCCCCTTCTACTTCTTTTTCATCTTTTGCTTCTTCTTCATAAAGTTGTTTCATTGAATCATTTTATTCTTCCTTTAATTCTTTTCTACCTGTTTCATCAATTGTTATGTTGATTCTTTCCACAAATTTGTTCAATCTCGGGTTGTAACACTTGTATGATTTCCTTGTACTTGAGTAACCAAAAAGTACTCATTTTTCCACACGAGAGTCAAACTTTCCCATTCTTCCATCTTCTCTTTTCATGCAGCATTTGCTTACAAAAACTCTGAAGTGCTTCACATTTGTTGGCATTCCTTTCCATAGCTTGTAGGGAGTTTTGTCAGTGTTGTTTCTGAGAATTACTATGTTTTGAATGCGAATTTTTTTATGCACTACCTGTGTCAAAAACATATCTATCAATTTGGAATCCATTAGCATTGTTTGAGACATTTCATGTATTGTCATGTTCTTTCTTTCAACAACTCCATTATGTCGAGGTGTCCTAGCAACATAGAATTATCTTTTTATTCCATGTTTGTTGCAGTAGTCCATAAATTCCTTTGAAGTGAAATCTCCTCCATTATCAGATCTCAAGCATTTGGTTTTTGAATCCATTTCATTTTCAACCATTTCCTTGTAGACCTTGAAATTTTCAAAATCTTCAGACTTATTCCTAAGAAATCAAAGTGCAGTCATTCTTGTTTAATCATCAACTAATAACATAAATTATTTATTACCTTTTAAACCCTTTGTTGTAGTTGGTCCAACTAGATTAGTATGCACAATTTCTAGTGGTCTTGTAGTTGAATATTCTCTTGATTTAAACCTAGTCTTTGTTTGCTTTCCTTGTTGACAATGCTTGCATAAAGTGTTCGTTGGTTTCGTGATCTGGGGAATTTCCCTAACTGCTTCCCTTTTGTTGACTTTGACAAGGTTATCCAAATGTATGTGACCCATTCTTCTGTGCCATAGCCAACTTTCATATTCCTTTCCTAGGCTACACTTTTCATTTCCAAATTCACTTAATACATATATGTTTCTTGAAGTTTTCGCCGCTGTTGTAATCAATTTTCCCGAACCTTCTTTTCTTATCTCACACTTTTGTGAATCGAAAGTAACTTTATGAACTTGGTAACACATTTGACTCACACTTAGAATATTATGTTTCTTATCTTCTACTAGTAGAACATTTTCTGTCTTGATATTCTTGTTCCCAATTCTGACTGTGTCTTTTCCAATGATTTTAGTTGAATCATCATTTATGAAGGAGACTGATCCATATCTTTTGTTTCTTAATGGAAGAAACCTCTCTCTATCACTTATCATGTGTTTTGAACAACCACTATCAACATACTAACTACGTTTCTTCTGCTGAGCTTGTAGAGTGAGTGTGCATTCTTCATTTCTATATTGATTATGATTTCCTATCCATGTCCTTTTCTGAGGTTCCTGTCTATGACTGTTGTTGTTCTGTTTTGGTTCTCTAGGAGTGACTGTCATTCTGAAATATTTGGCCATGTGTCCAAATTTGTTCCACTTCAGTGCTCAAAGATTCAAACATGTTTTAACTTCTTCTCTGTGTTTCACTAGGCCTTCTTGGATAACCCTTTTGTGTATGACTTTCAAAGTTCTTTATGTTCATGTTGTTAGCTCTGCAATTCACATATTTATGTCCAAAATTATTACATGCATAACATAAACCAAAAAATATAGTTTGATACCTGGGAGTTGAAGATATTTTGAAAGGAGGTACTCTTATGAATCCTTCTTCTTCTTGAGGCCTATCTGTTTATGTCGGTCGTTGATTTTGAAATCTGATTCTTCTCGGTGGAGGACTATCCCTGTAATTTTTTTTGCAGACCTTCCTATCCCTTTTTATTGTTTCTGCATAGATTTTTGGATATGTTTCTTGTTTTGTTGTTTTGGAGCTTGATCCATTTTCTGTCTTATTGTATCCAAGTCCAGACTTGTCATGATGAGGTTTTTGATTGTTGATAATGTCATTCAAAACTTTTGAGTTGTTCTTCATATTTTTCTTTTGAAGATCCTTTCCTACTGTGACAATTTATGCTTCCAAATTTCCAATGATCATGTCTCTTCATTCTAGATGTTCTTTGAGTGCTTCTTCATTTCTTTTATCTTCTTCAATTTGAACCTTCAAATTTGTGCTCATTTTTTCTATTTCCTGAGTGTCTTCTTTATTGTTTAGTTCCGCTTGTAGTTTCTTGTTTTTCTTCTTTTCTCTTCTGATAACTTCTATGGCACTCAACAATTCTTCTTGGTAGTCAACTTATCCCTCTTCATATTCTTCTTCGGCCTCTTCATATTCTTCTTCGACCTCTTCATATTCTTCTTCAGAGTCTTCTTTATCATATTCTTCTATTTCCAAGAATAGAACTCTTTCTGTCTCACTGTCATTGACTTCATCTTCATCTGATGATGAGATGTCTTCTTTGGTGCATAATCTTTTCTTGAAAACTTTTTTTGTGGTTCTTTTTCCTTTATATGTTTGTTTTCTATTTGAGTAACCTTCATCATTTATCTTTTTCTTATGAGGAAATTTGTTAGAAAAATGACAAATGCCATCACAATTAAAACAAATCAAAGGAAGCTTACCTCTATACCTCTCGTTGGTTCCCTTGTTCAATCTTCTGACAAAGTTGGCCACTTCTTAATCATCTTCGGAGACGTCACTGGTGCTTCTATGTTCTTTTTTTTTTCTTTCCATTTTTATTTGAACTTTTGGATGATTTGAAGGATGCTTCTTTTATATATGGATTTTCCTATTCAATTCTCATTTCATATGCTGTGAAGATTCCATGTAGTTTGTCCATGATTATTGATCTTAGATCTGCTCTTTCTTCTAGTGCTGATATCTTAGGGTCAAATCTCATAGGAAGATATCTTAGTACCTTTTGAAGAATTACAGATTCTTTGATTTCTTCTCCCAATTCCAAGATTACGTTTACTGTTTCATCGATTCGTAAAAAGTAAGCTGCAATATTCTCATCTTCCTTCATCTTTTGTTGTTCGAACTGACCTTTGTAAGTTTGAATCTTTGTTCCTTTGAATTTTGAATCTCCTTCATAAATATTTCGAAATTTGTCCCAAATCTCTTTAACGGATTTACAATGTGAAACTTTAGTGAATATCGATTCTCCAAGACCATTCAAAAGTGAATTTTTGGCTTTGGAATTATTCTAACCGATTTTCACTGGTTTGTCATTTGTCAGTGGAACTGTTGGTGTTGTGTATCCATCTATCATTGAATGCCAAATTTCAAATCCCTGTTCCTGTATATATGTCTTCATCATTATTCTCCAAAACACATACTTATTCCCATCAAACTATGGTATTCCATTATTATACATGTTGTTTCTCTCCATGATTTACCTTTCAGTGGTTAAACTTATTTCTGAAGGAACCTGCTCTGATACCAATTGTTGGATTACTGAGAAGGGAGGTGAATCAGTAATAGAGAAATCTAATCCTTTTTAACCATATAATGCAAGTGTTATATCAATGTAGCATTATCATCCAATATTTGTAGAGTAAATAAACAATGAACAAATGAACAATCACACACATACATAGTACAACAATTTTTTTACATGGAAACCCAAAGTGAGAGAAAACCACAGAATGTTTTTTCATATATGTCTTGAAGAATTACATTCACTAGAAGCACCAAATTCATTTGTTTTCCAGCTGCAACTGGAAGGGGGCTCCAACCCCCTAGTTTCTTAGGCTAAAACCCAAGGGAAGATCCAACTCTCCAATTCTTTGGCTACAACCAGAAGGAGGCTACAACCCCCTATGTTCTTCAGCTACAACCGGAAGGTGGCTACAACCATATGTCCTTGCCCCGTCCAAATGTCGTGATGTATAAGTAGAATGATGGAACCACTGTCACACTATCACTATGAGACATATTGTTGTAAACTTGTACCAATAAACCTGCATCAAACAACCTGTACTAATAACTTGAACCATGCATCAACCATGCATCAACCTGTACCTCAACCTGTAATCAACCTATACCATAAAGAAGTGCATCAACCATACACCAACCTATACCCAACAACTTGTAATCAACTTGTACCATAAAAAATTTCATAAACCATGCACCAACCTGTACCTCAACCTGCAAACCTTCCTTAACTTTAATAACAAGAGACTAGCATTTTCATCAAACTTTACTTTAGTCTCACATGACTAGTTTTGGATTAGTCAACAATCCTAACTTGAAATAATCATAACTATGTACATGTAATGAAAATATCTAAAAATAGTACACAATGTTCTTCAATGTGTGTTATGCAATTCCTCCTGCTGTCACTACTTGGAAGCTCATAGAAAAGGAGTTATAGAAAAAATGGCATACCTTGTTAAATTATGGCTTATTCTAGAGGGAGAACTTGTAGAGCGTACCCTGCACAGAATATTTGTTGTATGGATATAAAAATTTTACAAGAAATAATAAAGACTTTACTCTAACCAAAACATTTGGTCTTACTAAATTTGGATATGTTATGAATAAGTTATTACATTTTTACCCGAAACACCTGTTTTAGACTAGTTTTAGGACTAGCCACAAACCCTATTTTCCACGGAGTGTAACTCCAAAACTATAACCACCCACAAGCTGAAATTTGTACCATAACTACTTGGATATGTTTCCTCAATGGCCTCCTAATTGCACGATCTGAAGCATTCTACAAAAAAAATTATTTCGAAAACAATGAGATGACCTGTAAATAACATACCTTAGAAAGCATCATCAAAAGAATTTATCCTCCCTTAAATTTCAACCTTGTTTACTTCACCTTCCCTCTAAAATTAAGTTGAGATATCCTTTGGTTACCTCAGTCACCTGTAGATATTCAATATGCTCAAGTGTGATTAAAATGAGAGATCCTTGCCTCTTATTTATACTCTCCAAGTAGCTCCCTTAGAAGGATATTCTAGGCCACTTTGTCCACATAGCCACTTTGTCCACATAGCCACTTTGTCCACATAGTCACCTATGTCCAAATTTTCCCAATTTTCCATTTGTCCATGTATCCAATAGCCACTTTACCACTTAACCCATTTTTCTCATTTTATGGTTAACCTTCTTATAACCACTTTCCATAATTAGAAAGTTCTCTATTTACTTTATCATTTAAATAATCCCCCTTGACTTTGTCACTTCACTTTATTATTTAAATAATCCTCTTTGATTTTGTCCATTCACTTTATTATTTAAATAATACTCTTTGAATTTTTCACTTCACTTTATTATTTAAATAATTTCTTCTTTGCAAGCACTTTGATTTCTTTGACCTTTTGGGGTTTCAATCCAATCATATGAGGGTCCTTCAACTTCGTAAGGCCATAACTCTCAAATTGTGAGGAGTTATGTGACGTTCCACATACCATAGGAAATGGAATGACATGTACTATCCATCTAGAATAGTCTTATCTACAAATATATCAAAACGCATACCATTATACATCAAACGAACTTGGGTCCATTACCCAAACCTTTGTGCTACCAGACTTTCTTCAAGGGTTGACATCAATGACAACCAACCCAATTAATCAACGGTAATATGGGGTACCTAAGGAGGTACCCAAGGAGAATAATAATATATAGGTAGATATGTATTGTTATATATGGAAGATATAAGGCCCATGTAATAGTCTGAAAACAATGAATGTAAGAAGACTTACTAGAAGGTTCCACCTACTAGAATGTTCCTATGAGGTAGATATTGCTATGTAAAGAAGTATAAGAAATGTAATGAATCATGGTGAATAATATTTTGAATGTGTCAAGAATTGTGTATTAAATGTAGATCCATCTTAATACTATAAAAAATTCACAGGGATCAAATCCCTTGAGGTGTAAACTTTTCCTCAATTGTTTGCACCATAAAAAATATTTGCACCTTAGAATTTGATCATTCTTGTGTTTAATTGATCTAGGATTAATATGTATTTGAACTTATTTAATCACCTTACAAGGTTATTATGTAGAACATGAGTTTTATATGAATACATTTCAAAATATACAAAGATCAACAAATTTCTACAAAAGAGTTTAAGTATCAAACTACAAATATTATATCCTAACTATCTAAATTATTATAGAAAAAAATGAGAATGAGCAAGAAGATATTTTCAACTACTTTGTTGATTTTAGAAATTTATTGAATTTCATATATAAATTTTAGAAAACTACTAGACGTCATCCATAAACTTGTTTTTCCTTAAATGCTGGAGAATTTTCAAATTTTCAAAATATGATTATTTCTCTTTTTGTAACTCTATACAGAATGGTTTTCCATTGTGAATCTCGATTCATCTTCAAGATAATATGTCTAGTTTCAATGCATAGTACCATCATTTTACTCACTAATATAGGAATCAAAATAATTAACATCATCGACTTTGTTGACTTTGCTTTAGTTTTCCTCTAACCTTTATCCCTGCATGGTGTTGTCAAAAAGGTGTCATTTTCTAACATTTTTTTATTACACATCAGATATTTTCATTTTAGAGGTTTTTGGTCCCCAAAATCACTTCAAAAACTAAAACCTATTTCTTAGCTTTGACTTTCAATTTAGATTTTCAATTCCTCCATGATCAACTTATTTAATATAAACTTGAATTATTCGCTCCGTATTGACCATCCACCCAACCTCATTGTTACCAAACATGTATCACATAATGATTTTGATTTACCATCTTATTATGCCTAGGATATCACTATAAAAACCTAGTTTTTTCTTACAGTTTAGGTAGTGCAAATTCAAAAACTTGAAAACCAATAGTAGGCTATGTTTTCGAAAATGCTATACTCAATTTGAGAAAATGAATTATGCTTATTAAACATGATACTAGATCTTCAATGTTTGCAACTATCCTTTTGGACTTGAACTCCAATTAACCTCGAGCATTGGATTAATAAATCCATACATCATACCACCAACTAGGGTATGCATTTGATGGGCACTCCTACCTGTCAAGTAAATTTTTATCACTGATTTCTTTTCTAAACTACCCTTTGTATGAAATTTTATATTTATTTTTTCTTGTCATTTAAATATTATGTATTATGTGTTTTTGTTAATTTTTGTTTTGAATACAAGAGCAACATTAGTTTTGAATACAAAGGCACCATATGCATAACATAAAATCATTATGAAATTTTATTTAGCATAACATCATCAAATTGTAAAAGTTTGTATAAAATATTTGATGTATCCAACATCATATGGATTACAAGACCATTAAAACATAAACAAAAAATAAAAATCATTAAATATTTAGGATTCTTATTTTCTTACCATCTTTCCATATTTCATATACCTTGGCCCATTCCACCATTGATGAATCAATCCCTATTAGTTCCACTCACATTAAGGCATCTAATTTATCCAATGATAGTTTTGTTCTTCATACATCATTTACTACGTTTTTTCTTGAAAATCCTTGATGGGTGTTGTATATGCACTAAAAACTCACTAAAAACCCTCAATTAAATTGTCAACCCAAGGTAAGTAAAATTTGAGTTGCAGAAAAATATATGCCAAAGGTAGAAGGGATGGTAGTAGTATAGTCTAACTAAGGAAGGTAGCTATCTAAGGCTAATCTATTCAAACAACCCTATATAATGAGAAAACCCTACTAAGCAACTTGAAACTATGTAGCCTAGGTACTTTTGGACCAAGGATCAATGGATAGTTCTAACAAAGGAAGTAAAAACCCTATGTAAAGAAAACTAGTTCATAACAATAAGCAAAAGAAACTATTAAGCATAACGATAAGAAAATAACAAAAACAAACTACTTTAACTTGCCAACCTAAATTCAATGAGAAACTACCCCATGAAAGCAAGTAAATAAACAAGCCATCAACTATTCTATTAAAGCAAGTAAACAAGTAAGCAAAACAACTAGCTAACCTATTAAAGCAAGTAAACAAGTAAGCAAAACAACTAGCTAACCTATTAAAGAAAATAAACAACTAACTACTCTAAGATAACTTCTACTGCAAATAATCTAATTAAAACTTCTCATTGAACAACTATATAGCCTAAGAGGCAAGTGGACTATATTCTTAATTCAAACTTCAAAACTATCTCTAATTCATAAAAGGAAATCTATTTAATTGAAAGCAAGAAGGACTAACAACTAACCTTTAATCTATGATAAGCAAACTTCTCTTTAATCTACCAAAGAAAAAGGCTATCTATCCTACAGCAACAATAAAACTATCTTCTAAACTGTGAAATAAGAAACTATATCTTCTGATCTACAAAAGCAAGAAACTATATCTTCTAATTTACGAAAGCAAGAAACTATATCTTCTAATCTATGAAAACTCAACTATAGTGTTGGTGGTTGTGTGAATGTCTCTGGTGTCGTATTATATCTCGATGGAACTTGAAAACAAAGGATAATTCAAGTGGTATAAGCTCAACACTGATCTCAATAGCAAAGTAAAAGGTATGGATTAAACAATCCAATGAGAATTTAGCCATTACGAAAACAATGTTAATTACCTTGCATATTCATGAAATTTTTACCCATCAACAATATAACAAGATTATAATTGTACGTCTATGCTATGTAATCAAAATTCATAATTAAACTCAACCATTAACTAAGAAATATAATTGCAATCTAATTCTAGGAAAGAAATTACATGAAATGAAACTATGCTATATCTATTCTAACAATTCAAACTGCAATAAGAAAATGCTTAAGAACAAAAATTAAAACATGACATTAAAAAGTAAACTACCAAATACATTAATCAACAACTAATTAAGAAAGATCTACATAAAAATGAAATAAGCAATCTATAATTAAAAAATGAAATTAATCATATCCATCCATCAAATCCTTGTTAAAGAAAACTCAAATTAAAACTCTGTTCTACTCTATTTCAAACTTTGTTTTAAATTTAATTCTAACAGCATAAATAAGATACAATCTAACATCTAATTGCACACGGGGTTAGTCTAGGAATTTGCAAATTTGTTCCTAGCTACAAGATTAACACATACTAAGACAAGTCTTCATACTAACTTGCAAAAGAGAGTTAAAATGATTAAACTACAACAACAAATTAATTAACAAAATAATAATCCATGTACAGGAAATGAAAGAGACAACTAAGATATGAAATGCATAAATAACCTAAAGAACGGTTACCAGACTTCTAGTGGCCCCCCTAGCAAGTCGTGGTCACTTCCTAAAAGCACACCACGAACTCAGCAATTAGATTTCACCATGAAAACTAAAAAACACAGTTTTTATATAATCTGGCAATCAAAAATGGCAAAAGAGAGTAAAAACATGTTTGTCCCTATCACACTGGTACTTCGACTACTTCCTAGTTATATCACCACTGTTATCACTGAAATTTCGTCCGCACATGGTTACAAGAAATCAGCATCATCAAGAAGTAATGAAGTCATTCATGGACCTGAATTAATACCACAGCATTCAAAAAAGGTCAAAAACTATACAAAGTAGTGAAAAATTGAAGAGCGCTTTGTAGACATTGGGTGTGCATGCGCATGCGCGGAACATGAACGTAGAAATCGCGCACAGGCGCACGATGCGCGACTGTTAGCACAAAAAGCCGTGCACCTGCTAAACAACACATTTATGGAAGTGGTCGGCCTCCCAACCACTTATGGTTCAGCTGCCAAGCCGATTTGACCCTCAAATCTGGGTTGGATCCGACTAGTGGGCTGGTCAAATACCTAATAATGCCCTAAATGGCCTCTTTTCACACTACAAAGCAGTTAAACAATAACCCAAAGAAATGCTATAAAAAGCCATGAATGCACCTCATTTTCTTAAGGAATTCAAAGTAATGTTATGTTGCCTAGATTGTTTTGAAGACTCCATCCTTGACAAAAGCATATTGGCACCATTACATTGGACAATCCACCTCACCATTGAGTGGATTTGTAAAGAGTTATTTCATCACCATTTTCATTTTCTTTTGTTGTAAGAAGAGATAGCTAGTGAGGGTCCAAGAGCCTTCCCTTGGAGGAAGAAGGGATTCATAGTCCCCTTTCTTCTTGGTGATTTTTTTTCATGAATAAATCAGCCTCAAACATTGGTGACATGGGTCTTTTGGTTCTTTTTGTTTCTATGTACCTATGCTCATGATTTTAGTTTTTATTGCATCTATTAGTTTAATTCTTAATTATAGTTTCTGTTTTCTTTCTCTAACTCTTTTCTCTACAACTGTCCTTCTCAGCAGACCCAACTGAGCTTGCAAGCACCTCTTGTTTGCTCACCAAGGTGACGAAAGAGGTGCAACAGATTGGCGACTCCACTGGGGAAAGGTATCAATTTCCTACCTCATTTGGGTTTATTTTTCTCTTCTTTTAGTTTGTTTAACTTGCAGGTGCACTAACCGGCCTAAGCCGACCTGCCAACCAACCAATTCCAAGTTGAATTGGGAGAAATCCATTGGGATATTTTTTTCTCGGTCGTGCGCCACATATGCACGGGTTTTTCAGCCCACAGACGCGCAACGTGCGCCCATGCGCTTGACTCATGGTTTTGTTCTGCGCACGTGAGATTTTTAACTTGTCTCTTCTCACGTGCATGCGCTCTGTGCGCCTCTGTCTCCATTGAGACCCGTGCATTTGTTCAAAAATTCACATTGTAAAGTTGTTGAGATGTGGGGAAGGCAATTTGCCTTCTTAAAAATGATGTCAAGCATGTTTTAAAGCTGCACAACACTTAGTCCCCTCATCATATAAAGGGGTTAGTCAAACACACATAGGCACTTAGGAGGATAAAATCAATTTCCCTTCTTTGCTTTTTGCCACATGGATGGCTTGTTTTGACTTATAATATAAGTTGGAAATCATTTTTAATCACATTTAACTTACATTGAGACTAGAAGTTGAGTAACGATCACTTAGTATGTTTTTCTCTCACGCCTCCAAGCGACCTTGAGAATCAGAAAGAGATTGTGAAACAATTTCATCTCCCTTAACAAAGTTTAAAACCTTTAAGTAGAGGACAAAGGCCCTTCTTGGGACCCCTCTTAGTTTTCTTTTTTCAAACACATCTTAAAATTGTAACGAGCCCATACATGCCCACATGCTACAAAGATAGGATAGTGTTTGAATTTTTTCTTTCTTAGATCAAAACACTAGAGAAGTTTAAAGGTTTGTAACGGGCCCATACATGCCCACATGTTCAAACTAAGATAGTTTCAAAGATTTTCTTAGATTACATCACAATACGGAGTTAAAGGGATAGTAACGGACCCACATGTCCACATGCTAGCTTCCTAGGGACTTTTGAATTACGCAAGGTTGTACCAAAGGCACTTAGTTAATTAGGTAATCAAACTCTTGTAAGG
>JASDQU010012825.1:147478-160539 GCA_032191745.1 Picea mariana
CACTCCCTGACTCAGTCCAGAGTCCAAGGGGGTCTACCGATGCCTCCGCATCCTCAAGGTCAAAACCTGCACACTCAATAAGCTGAGTCAATAGCACCTGTCTATATGAATAGGAACACATCATATCATCTGTCAATCACATCATAATCATATACAAAAGGTCTAACATCAAAAATGGTCCAGATCACTTGCGAGCAAGTGTCCTCAAGAATAAGTGGTCTCAGTGCGCCAGAGCGGGATGTTACAGAACAAATGAACAATCATACACATACATAGTACACCCATTTTTTTACATGGAAACCCAAAGTGGGAGAAAACGACAGAACGTTTTTTCATATATGTCATGAAGAATTACATTCACTAGAAGCACCCAATTCATTTGTTTTCCAGCTGCAACTGGAAGGGAGCTCCAACCCCCTAGTTTCTCAGGCTAAAACCCAAGGGAAGCTCCAACTCCCCAATTATTTGGCTACAACCAGAAGGAGTCTACAACCCCCTTTGTTCTCCGGCTACAACCAGAAGGTGACTACAGTCATATGTCCTTGCCCCATCCAAATGCCCTGATGTATAAGTAAAACAATGAAACCACTGTCACACTATCACTTTGAGATATATTGTTGTAAACCTGTACCAATCAACCTGCACCAAACAACCTATACCAATAACCTGAACCATGCATCAACCTGTACCTCAACCTGTAATCAACCTATACCATAAAGAAGTGCATAAACCATGCACCAAACTATACCCAACAACTTATAATCAACTTGTACCATAAACAAGTGCATAAACCATGCACCAACCTGTACCTGAACCTGCAAACCTTCCTTAACTTTAACAACAAGAGACTAGCATTTTCATCAAACTTTACTTTAGTCTCACATGACTAATTTTGGATTAGTCAACAACCCTAACTTGAAATAATCATAACTATGTACATGTAATAAAAAGATCTGAAAATAGTACACAATGTTCTTCAGTGTGTGTTATGCAATTCCTCCAGTTGTCACTACTTGGAAGATCACAAAAAAGGAGTTATAGAAAAAATGACATACCTTGTTAAATTATGGCTTATTCTAGAGGGAGAACTTGTAGAGCGTACCCTGCACGGAATATTTGTTGTATGGATCTAAAAAATTTACACGAAATACTATAGAATTTACTCTAACCAAAACATTTGGTCTTATTGAATTTGGATCATTTATGAATAAGTTATGACGTTTTTACCCAAAACACCTGTTTTAGACTAGTTTCAGGACTAGCCACAAACCCTATTTTTCATGGAGTGTAACTCCAACACTATAACCACCCACAAGCTGAAATTTGTACCATAACTACTTGGATATGTTTCCTCAATGGACTCCAAATTGCATGATCTAAAGCATTCTACAAAAAAAATTATTTCGAAAACGATGAGACGGCCTGTAAATAACATGTAAATAACATACCTTACAAAGCATCATCAAAAGAATTTATCCTCCCTTGAATTTCAACCTTTTTTACTTCACCTTCCCTCTCAAGTTCAGCTTATATATCCTTTGGTTACCTCAGTCACCTGTAGATACTCAATATGCTCAAGTGTGATTAAAATGAGAGATCCTTGCCTCTTATTTATACTCTCCAAGTAGCTCCCTTAGAAGCATCTTCTAGGCCAATTTGTCCACATAGCCACTTTGTCCACATAGTCACCTATGTCCAAATTTTCCCAATTTTCCATTTGTCCATGTATCCAATATCCACTTGACCACTTAACCCATTTTCCTCATTTTATGGTTAACCTTCTTATAACCACTTTCCATAATTAGATAGTTTTCTATTTACTTTATTATTTAAATAATCCCCCTTGACTTTGTCACTTCACTTTAATATTTAAATAATCCTCTTTGATTTTGTCCATTCACTTTATTATTTAAATAATATTCTTTGACTTTTTCACTTCACTTTATTATTTAAATAATTTCTTCTTTGCAAGAACTTTGATTTCTTTGACCTTTTGGGGTTTCAAGCCAATCATATGAGGGTCCTTCAACTTCGTAAGGCCATAACTCTCAAACTGTGAGGAGTTATGTGACGTTCCACATACCACAAGAAATGGAATGACATGTACTATCCATCTAGAATAGTATTATCTACAAATATATCAAAACACATACCATTATACATAAAACAAACTTGGCTCCATTACCCAAACCTTTGTGCTACCAGACTTTCTTCAAGGGTTGACATCAATGACAACCAACCCAATTAATCTATGGTAATATGGGGTACCTAAGGAGGTGCCCAAGAAGAATAATAATATATAGGTAGCTATGTATTGTTATATATGGAGGATATAAGGCCCATGTAATAGTTTGAAAACAATGAATGTAAGAAGACTTACTAGAAGGTTCCACCTACTAGAATGTTCCTATGAGGTAGATATTGCTATGTAAAGAAGTATAAGAAATGTAATGAATCATGGTGAATAATATTGTGAATGTATCAAGAATTTTATATTAAATGTAGATCCATCTTAATACTATAAAAAATTCAAAGGGATCAAATCTCTTGAGGTGTAAACTTTTCCTCAATTTTTTGCACCATAAAAAATATTTGCACCTTAGAATTTGATCATTCTTGTGTTTAATTGATCTAGGATTAATATGTATTTGAACTTATTTAATAACCTTACAATTTTATTATGTAGAACATGAATTTTAGATGAATACATTTCAAAATATACAAAGATCAACAAATTTCTACAAAAGAGTTTAAGTATCAAACTACAAATATTATATCCTAACTATCTAAATTATTATAGAAAAAAATGAGAATGAGCAAGATGATATTTTCAACTACTTTGTTGATTTTAGAAATTTATTGAATATCATATATAAATTTTATAAAACTATTAGACGTCATTCATAAACTTGTTTTTCCTCAAATGCTGGAGAATTTCCAAATTTTCCAACTATGATTATTTCTCTTTCTATAACTATATACAAAATGGTTTTCATTGTGAATCTCGATTCATCTTCAAGATAATATGTCTAGTTTCAATGCATAGTACCATCATTTTACTCACTAATATAGGAATCAAAATAATTAACAACGTCGACTTTGTTGACTTTGCTTTAGTTTTCCTCTAACCTTTATCCCTGTGTGGTGTTGTCAAAAAGGTGTCATTTTCTAACATTTTTTATTACGCATAAGAGATTTTCATTTTAGAGGTTTTTGGTCCCCAAAATCACTTCAAAAACTAAAACCTATCTCTTATCTTTGGCTTTCAATTTAGATTTTCAATTCCTCCATGATCAACTTCTTTAATATAAACTTGAATTATTCGCTCCGTATTGACCATCCACCCAACCTCATTGTTACCAAACATGGATCACATAATGATTTTGATTTACCATCTTATTATGACTAGGATATCACTATAAAAACCTAGTTTTTTCTTACAGTTTAGGTAGTGCAAATTCAAAAACTTGAAAACCAATAGTAGGCTATGTTTTCGAAAATGCTGTATTCAATTTGAGAAAATGGATTATGCTTATTAAACATGATACTAGATCTTCAATGTTTGCAACTATCCTTTTGGAATTGAACTCCAATTAACCTTGAGCATTGGATTAATAAATCCATACATCATACCACCAAATAGGGTATACATTTGATGGCCACTCCTACCTGTTAAGTAAATTTTTATGACTGATTTCTTTTTTAAACTACCCTTTGTATGAAATTTTATATTTATTTTTTCTTGTCATTTAAATATTATGTATTATATGTGTTTTTGTTAATTTTTGTTGTGAATACAAGAGCAACATTAGTTATGAATACAAAGGCACCCTATGCATAACATAAAATCATTATGAAATTTTATTTAGCATAACATCATCAAATTGAAAAAGTTTGTATAAAATATTTGATGTATCCAACATCATATGGATTACAAGACCATTAAAACATAAACAAAAAATAAAAATCATTAAATATTTAGGATTCTTATTTTCTTACCATGTTTCCATATTTCATATACCTTGGCCCATTCCACCATTGATGAATCAATCCCTATTAGTGCCACTCACATTAAGGCATCTAATTTATCCAATGATAGTTTTGTTCTTCATACATCATTTACTATGTTTTTGCTTGAGAATACTTGATGGGTGTTGTATATGCACTAAAAACACACTAAAAACCCTCAATTAAATTGTCAACCCGGGGTAAGTAAACTTAGAGTTGTAGAAAAATATATGCCAAAGGTAGAAGGCATGGTAGTAGTATAGTCTAACTAAGGAAGGTAGCTATCTAAGGCTAATCTATTCAAGAAAACCTATCTAATGAGAAAACCCTACTAAGCAACTTGAAACTATGTAACCTAGGTACTTTTGGACCAAGGATCGATGGATAGTTCTAAGAAAGAAAGTAAAAAACCTATGTAAAGCAAACTAGTTCATAACAATAAGAAAAAGAAACTTTTAAGCATAACAATAAGAAAATAACAAAAACAAACTACTTTAACTTGCCAACCTAAATTCAATAAGAAACTACCCCATGAAAGCAAGTAAATAAACAAGCCAACAACTATTCTATTAAAGCAAGTAAACAAGTAAGCAAAACAACTAGCTAACCTATTAAAGCAAGTAAACAAGTAAGCAAAACAACTAGCTAACCTATTAAAGAAAATAAACAACTAACTACTCTAAGATAACTTCTACTGCAAGTAATATAATTAAAACTTCTCATTGAACAACTATCTAGCCTAAGAGGAAAGTGGACTATATTATTAATTCAAACTTCAAAAATATCTCTAATTCATAAAAGGAAATCTATTTAATTGAAAGCAAGAAGGACTAACAACTAATCTTTTAATCTATGATAAACAAACTTCTCTTTAATCTACCAAAGAAAAAGGCTATCTATCCTATAGCAGCAATAAAACTATCTTCTAAACTATGAAAGAAAGAAACTATATCTTCTGATCTACGAAAGCAAGAAACTATATCTTCTAATCTATGAACACTCAAATATAGTGTTGGTGGTTGTGTGAATGTCTCTGGCGTCATATGATATCTCGATGGAACTTGACAACAAAAGATAATTCAAGCAGTATAAGATCAACATTGATCTCAATAGCAAAATGAAAGGTATGGATTAAACAATCCAATGAGAATTTAGCCATTACGGAAACAATGTTAATTACCCTGCATATTCATGAAATTATTACCCATCCACAATATAACGAGATTACAATTGTACTTCTATGCTATGTAAACAAAATTCATAATTAAACTCAACCATTAACTAAGAAATATAATTGCAATCTAATTCTAGGAAAGAAAATACATGAAATGAAACTATGCTATATCTCTTCTAACAATTCAAACTGCAATAATAAAATGCTTAAGAACAAAAATTAAAACATGACATTAAAAAGTAAACTACCAAATACATTAATCAACAAGTAATTAAGCAATATCTACATAAAAATGAAATAAGCAATCTATAATTAAAAACTGAAATTAATCCTATCCATCCATCATATCCTTGTTAAAGAAAACTCAAATTAAAACTCAGTTCTACTCTATTTCAAACATTGTTTTAAATTTAATTCTAACAACATAAATAAGATACAATCTAACATCTAATTGCACACGGGGTTAGTCTAGGAATTTGCAAATTCATTCCTAACTACAAGATTAACACATACTAACACAAGTCTTCATACTAACTTGCAAAAGAGAGTTAAAATGATTAAACTACAACAACACATTAATTAACAAAACAATAATGCATGTACAGGAAATGAAAGAGAAAACTAAGATATGAAATGCATAAATAACCTAAAGAACAGTTACCAGACTACTAGTGGGCCCCCCAACAAGTCGTGGTCACTTCCTAAAAGCACACTATGAACTCAGCAATTCAATTTCAGCATGAAAACTCAAAAACACAGTTTTTATATAATCTGGCAATGAAAAATGGCAAAACATAGTAAAAACGTGTTTGTCCCTATCACACTGGTACTTCGACTGCTTCCTAGCTATATCACCACCATGGTGATATTTATAATATTTACATACCAAGTGTTCGACCACAGGAGGGTCGAACCACTTCTAAATTCAGCAAATTACATTAATGGTGCCTTAACTGCCAAATAGAGTGAGCCAATAATCGCCTTGCTTAACAACTTAAACTGAGTTGTCAAGGGTTCAATAGCTAGAGGGGGCAAGCATGAGAAAAAACCTTGTTCTTAATTCACCCACCACTGGCCGCCAATACCATAAGCACCGCAGTGCTATATGAAGTGTCGGACTAGGTACCAGATCGAGTACTGGAAGGATTGTCACAGTGAGTGCCGGAGCCAGAAACATGATGCGTTTTTGCCCTGTAACACCAAAAAATGTGAATTAGATCTTTGGGAACATAAAACGTGATGAATTATACTCAATATTGACATCAAACACGAATCATACATAACTAGTGTAGATCATACCGTTTTAGCACAAAATTCTTCAAAAAGCTTTTCCAAAACATGAAAAACACATATGTACATTCGACAAAAGTGTCTAATAACTGTCATAAAATTGATCATATCTTGGGCCCAACATTACCCTCACACTTACGATTTTACAGGTCCCACTGTAAACAAAATGAAATTACCTCTCGTGACTAGGATTGATGAGGAGGATCAGCTTTGGAAGCTTCTCCTTCTTTCTATGAGGACTTTTCCTTGTGCCTCTTGTGTTGCTTCAATTGTGCTATGAGGCTGCAGTTGGATTTGGTCATCTCATCAACCAACTGTTGAAGGGAGTTAACCTTTTGTTGAAGGACTGCTTTATCATGATGAAGGTGTGTGTCTATCATCTTCCTTTCTTCCAAATGTTGGAGAGGCTGATGGTTTTATTTTTGTAGCTTCTCAATGGCTGGGGCAGAATCGGTGATCTCTGAGGAAGGCTTAGATCCTTGGAGGGATGTGGACAATCTATCAGTTTTAGGATCTAGTGTAGGAAAGGGTGAAGTAGGAGTGATGGGGGATTGGTAAGGAGAGGTAGGTTCTTATTTTTTCTTTCTTAGTGGCTCTAATCCATCAAAAAAACTTCCCTAAGTCTCTTGTGAGGGATATCAAGATCGAAGGACACTTGGATAGAATATGAAGCAAGCATGGGTTTTTCATAAGGTTTTTCTCTTGTGCTCCAGGTACTCTTTCGAAAGGGTCCTTTACCAAATCGATTGGTTCCCCTCCTATTTGTGGGAATGATGGGAAAGTCCTGTTGTATTGATTCTTGGAGATTTTTAGGTGTAGGATCAAGAGAGATTGAAGACATTGGGGGGTTAACAATAGGATTATTTTGGTCTTTGCTCTTGGTCTTTTTACACAATGAAGAAGTAGGGATATCAACAAGATTTTTGTATTGTTCTGGCAAAGAGAGGGTTTGTGCAAGGGGGTTTAGAGTTCTTGGAGAGTGAGGCTTGGATGGAGAGATAGTTCTTAGGATAAGTGGATTTTTTCCAATCTTAATTGTCAAGTGAGGGTTTGCAAATTGATAGATAACGGCATCGCAAGTTT
Source organism: Picea mariana (assembly GCA_032191745.1). Classification (NCBI taxonomy): domain Eukaryota; kingdom Viridiplantae; phylum Streptophyta; class Pinopsida; order Pinales; family Pinaceae; genus Picea; species Picea mariana. Next base: position 155,034 of record JASDQU010012825.1, read on the forward strand.
TCCCCTGTTTCTCTAGTTCATTTAGAACAAGGAGTTTGATCAAGCCATGGTGAAAGATACTATTGTGGGGGTTAGTCACATTCTTCCTCACTTGAGAGGACATCTTCTCCAAGATTTTTAGAAAATAGAAGGGGAAGTTCAAAGGTTTGTTGAACAGAAAATGAGCCAGCAATCTAAAATGACAAGCTTTGAAAGTGGAGTATCTACCTTCGCATGTAATCAACCTCATGATGATGATGAGAGAGTTGATCAATTCCACCTTTATCCACTCCCTAGAATATCCTTTTGCTCCTAAAATTTTCTCAAATTCGGGCTTAAAAACCCTGTTATAACTTGAGCACGATAGTTGGTGGTTTTTGAACCATCTATCTCTCATTCGTGGGAGCTTCGTAGCTATAGCAATGAACCCTTCCGAGACTTCAAAGGAAAGAGACCCCATGCATGTTGTCTCTCCATCGAAACCAAGGGAAAATTGCATGGAGAGGCCATCATCGTGGCCCTGCAAGTTAGACAAAAATGGCCCCCAGCCTACGTGCAAAAACACCTCTCTGCATTATGCAAATTCGGGAATGGAAAAAAGATCTGCATAGGAAGAGGGTTCATACCTCTTGGGCATTGTGGCAGAGGTGAAATTCATCATGCAAGGGTGTGAACGAGCCAAGAGATGGCATGAATTGGGCATGGGACGAACGTAATTCAAACAGGTGAAGAAATGGTAGAGGTTGGGCACGATTCCTTAACGCATGGAAGAGAAAATGGAAAGGGCGAATTAAGATAATGGTTTCCCATCCCAATATCTGGATGCGCCTATAGTGGAGTAGGTTGCACACATGTGCGCATGGGCTACCATGTGTGGAAATTTCGAATTCAAAGGCTCATTTCCGGGGGAAATGTAATGATGTGCAGTTAGATCAATTTCCAAGTCTTTTGACTTGGACATTTGATCATGAACATATACAACATCTTCAATCAATTTCCTACAATCAATTCAATTGAATGTAATTGAGTTCTAGTTACTTGGAATCCAGGATAGTTACTGGTGTATAATTTATATGGTACTTTGTTCGACACCTCATACGACATTTCATATAGCACCTCATATGGTACTTCATACAGTACCTCTGTGTTAAATACATTTGCACTTATTATAATGGATAGACTGCAAATTTGAAGTGTTTTTGACAATTACAGTGGTAAATGAGCAAAGGCAGAATGTTCCCTTTTTGTTGATTTTTCCATCATGCTCACTCAATCCTCTTTCGTATGACATATAATGTCAAACCTACAATGAACAAGCTATAGCAAGTATAAAACATGCATTGTCAAACCTACAATGTACAGCTTGTAATGAAAGATAAACCAATAAAGAGTAGTCTGTTAAGTATATGTTCAGTAGTTTATAGTACACAGGAGTTTAGCACATTAAAAATAAAAATGACTATTAATGTAATAACCTATATCATGGAAATAATACAAGAACTCTTGCAAAGATTTATTTCTCCAAGCAATGATCATTTGTCAGCTCATGAACCCCTCCCCCACACCTAAGTATTGTGACATCTCACAATCAAATGTATAGGAAACCAGTCAGTATCCACCAATAGCCAAAGATTTATAGTATGTCAAGTGTAAAGATAAAATTTCACAGATTGATCTAACGATATGGTTATAAGATGGCCCCACATATAGGATAAGAGATCCTATATATAGATAAGAAGAGATAAGCAAGAGAGTTTCAAGATAGTCTTAGAGTTATTTCCCAATGGAAAGTTTATGGAGTTCATTAACCTTAGCTTAACCATGCATACTTCATGTCATCTTTGTCTGCAAGTAATGTCAGACATCAGGACAAGTTTAAATTTATTATTTATTTTTGTCAAATTACCATCCTCGCTAGGTAGAATGCCCCACTACTAGCAAGCCTGTTGAGTATTCTGGAAGCCTTACCTAGTCATACCATAGGCTGGTACCCACTGCCAGTAGACCTGTTCAGTATCCCGGTGGGTTAGCCTCCTACACCCTCAGAGATTGGCCCTCCATATTTTAAGATTTTAGCATAAGATTGATTTAAGCAAGATGATGGGGGGACAACTCTGAAAACAAATTTTCTTTATTTTTTCAATTGGGATGGTATTTATGTTAGAGGAGGACTTTCTGTTATATTACTTAGTGATTGTCCCAATGTAAGGGGTACTTAAGTGGACGTGGCCTATCTAAAGATATGATATAATCAAGCTATTTAATGCGTAGTGGATGGTAGCATTGAGAAAGAACAGAAAGGTATCTCTAGGCTCAACTTACTTTCTTCCTTTGTAGTTATTGTGATGTTTCCATGACTAACCACTAATTAGACCTCCTTGTTACTCTTTGATAAAGACACTTGACCCACTGACTCAGGTTTCTTGGAAAAACTATATGAGAAACCTCTAGGATTGATAGTTATGGTATCAATTCCTTATACAGTGGTGAAGAGTTTCAAGAGCAACTGCTTTAGAATGCTTGAAAAAAAAATGTGAATTTTTGCAAAAATCTGGTTGATTACAGTAAGTCAATATTCATTTGATGCTTTAGCAAACACAAAATTCAAGTGTAACAATTTTTGAAGAAATATCCTTGGAACTATGTACTCCTGGTGAAATAAATACTTACAGAAATCTCTAGAATTTCCTTATTAACAAAATTCAAAAACTATTTACATATATACAGTAGAAAATTCAGAAAAAATTTCAAGCAAAAGGGGGGAATTCCCCATCTACTAAGGCCAATTCCTGGTCAGTTGACATGACTTGTATAAAATCCTCTCTGGAAATAAGCTTATGATAAAATTTAAGTCGGTGTCCATTTACCACAAAGGAGACTTTTCCATCGTCAATTGTTTTAATTTTTACAGCTCCATTTGCATATACAGTGTCTACCTCGTAAAGACCCAACCACTAGGTGGTGATTTTGCCTTTGAAGGTTTTGAATCGGGAATCAAACAACATCGCCCAATCACCAGGTTGGATGTGTTTCTTCTTAATAAACTTGTCATGGAACTTACTCCTCTCGTTTTGGACTAATATTGTTTGTTGGATGACATCTTTTCTTGATTTCATCCAACTCATTCAATTGTAGGGCTCGTTGCTTCTGAGCCTCATCCAGGTTCAATCCCAATTCTGTGGAAATACGAAAGGTCCTTACATGGAATTCTATAGGTAGAAGTACTTGTTTCCCATACACTAGCTCAAAAGGGGTATGTCCAGTGGTATTTCTCCAGGTGGTCCAGTATGCCCAAAAAACCTCTAAGAGCCTATCATCCCAATCCCGGTGATGTAATTGAATAGTCTTGGTCAAGATGGATTCCAAAACCTTTTTTGTGGATTATACTGGACCATTGGCTTGCGGGTGGTATGGAGAATATTTACGGTGTTTAATCCCATATTTCTTTGTTAGCTCTCTCATTAGCTTGGAAGTGAATTGAGTGCCTTGGTTGGTAATAATTTCATGAGGGACATCAAAGCAGGTAAAGAATTATTCATAGGTAAATTCAACAACAGAATTCTCTGTAGCCTTGAATAGGGATTTTTCCTCTACCCATTTAGTGACATAGTCTGTACAAACCAAAATATAGTTCTTCCTATGGGATATGGGTGAAATTGGTCCTACAAAGTCGAGGGCCCATTTTTTGAAGGGTTCTATTATAACTTGGGCACGCAAAGGAATTTCTTCAGTTGACGTAGGTCTTCTTATCCTTTGGCAACTATCACAAATTCTCACATACTTGGAAGCATATTTGAAAATGCTAGGCCAATAGTAACTCAAATGTAACACCTTATATGCTGTACGTTTGTTAGAAAAATGGCCACCACATGGTCCATCATGACAACTTTGTAGTATTTAAGGTACTTCATCCTCTCAGACACATCTATGAATAATCAAATCAAGACCTGTGAGAAAAAGATCATGACCAACCCAAGAGTAATTATCACTTTGTGAAATAATTTTCCACTTTTGATGAGTTGACAAATGAGACGGTAACCTCCTAGTGGCAAGATAGTTTTCCATATCTGCAAACCATGGAGTATTCACAGAAAGGGAAAAAAGATGCTCATCTGGGAAACTATCATCTTCTAGGGATATCACAGTGATATTAAATTCTTTCAATAACAAAAGCTACCTGGTCACTCGACCATTAGTAATGGGTTTGTTCATGAGGAATCTAATGGTGGAATGATCGGTATGTACAAATACTTCATAACCTGTAATGTCATGACGAAACTTGTTAATAGCATGAACAACTGCTAAGAATTATTTTTCGGTCACTGTGTAGTTCAAATTGACAGGGGACAAGTTCTTTCTCACAAAATAAATGGCATAGGACTGTTGGTCCTCTTTCTTCCCTAATACCCCTCCTATTGTGGTGTCAGAGGCATCAGTGGGTATATGAAATGGGAGAGTCCAATTGGGCCCTCTAAGAACTGGTGCCACAGACAACTTATCTTTCAGGGTTTCAAAGGCAATTTGACACTACTCAATCCAAACAAAATCAACATCTTTTATTAGTAATCCAAACATAAGTACAACAATCTTTGTAAAATTTTCAATAAACCGTTGGTAATATCTGGCATGTCCAAGAAAGATTCTCACCTCTTTCTGAATCTTGGGGAGTGGAATTTTGACGATGACCTCAATATTTCCAGGATCGACTTTTATCCCTTTAGATGAAACATGATGTCCTAGAGCCACTCCTCCAGTTAAATTTTTTTTGCATTTTTCATGACTTAGAGATAGGTTCATTTCCTGGCATCTGATGAGGAATTTTTCTAAGTTGTCTAAGGCTTCCTGATAAGTGTTACCATAGACTATGAAGCCATCCATGTATACCTCCACACAATCATGAATAAGATCGGAAAATATCCCTAATACTGCTCGTTGAAATGTGGGAGGAGCATTACATAATCCAAATGGTAAGACCCTATAGGCATAGGTGCCCCAAGGACAAGTAAAGGTACTCTTGTCCTGGTCTTCAGGTGCTATAAGAATCTGATTGTACCTGCTGTACACATCTAGAAAGAAAAAATACTTCTTTCCAGAAAAGGTATCTAAAACTTGGTCAATGAAAGGGAGAGGAAAGTAGTCTTTCAGAGTGGCTTTATTGAGTTCCCAAAAATCAACACAAATTCTCCATTTCCCGGTCACTTTCTTTGGGAATACTACAAGCAGGGATACCCACTTACTATTGGATATGGGATAGATAAATCCGACATTTAACAATTTTTGGATCTCCTCCTTGACTATATCTTTAAGTGCAGGGTTCATCCTTCTTTAGGGTTGCCTAACAAGTGTTGTTGGATCATGTTGTCATTGATGACAATGGTTTGATTGTTTGATATCATTTATTGATGTCAAGTGATTGATTGATGTCAAAGGATTGATTGATTGATGATTGATGTAATATAATATGTATTGTCCTTGATGAGAATTCATAGATGAAGATGGATCAATGAGTTGTCATTGATACATGATG
>JASDQU010012825.1:172028-192113 GCA_032191745.1 Picea mariana
GGTACTGTCACCCGATAACATTCTTCCCCACATGAGTTGTCCCATTCATAGCACCTTGTGGCACTTCTGACACTCATGCTATTTTTCACAACCCTTTAGGGATGGGAGTCCCGATAGTCTTTCATCATGTCGCGAATCAACCACATACTCCTTCTCCTTATTTTGCTAGCTTTCCCACATGGACTCCCAGATTATCCCTTCATGGTTCTATTTTTTGACTGCACCTCCGCAGTATCATGAACCCTACATTTCATCCACAATCAGTTTTCCCATCAACAAATATCCCTCCATCCCACCTACCTCATACAGAAACTCACCAATGGGGCCCCCACCCTTCATCAGTTTTCCGAACAAATTCTTCCCTCCATGGGCCACTCATATCACACTAGGGCACCTGTTTCTGTATTTGTACATTTCTCCCCAAATATTTCGTTATTTATTGTACAACACCTTTATTTCCAGTCATTACATTACCTTTTTTTGTCGTCACCTTTGGTGACTTGCTTCCTTCTTTTTGGCCAACTGCAACCCATGTCACCCTTGGTTGGAGCACTGCTTATCATCTACCCTTGCCGGAATCGTCCATATCTTCAGAGTACCCCACAGGTCACTTACCTCTACCCTCTGAATTTGTTCACCTTGTCTTGCCTCTGGCATAACTTATCCCCGGTCTTGTTGTCCCCCTGACACTCGACCTCGTTGAACGGTTGCGGCCACTTTTTATCTCATACATCCTCCAACCAAGGGCAGTCTTGAGTCTTCCCACATCTTGACTTCGTCCATGTACCTCTTCCACTTCCTCCCCTCACTTAGTAGATTTCACGAAGCCATTTGCTTCTGGGAGTCGCAACCCCCTTTTTTGTCGACATCAACATAGTTTTCCAGAAGGGTGACAGTATCTTGATTCTCATTATCCACTCAATGAGAGATCTCGGACGGCACATGGTGAAACACCATTGCTCCCTACTGTCGTTGACCCCCATAACATTCGACGCCAACACTTTCTCATGTTACAGTGGGTCTTACTTTGTGACTATTGCAGTTATTTCTTTCATTTGCCGAAGATCTCTGAACTTGGTGGGGCTATCAATGCCCACATCATCGCTGCTATTTATTACCGCGATCACTGCGTACTATTCAGAGTATGTTCATTTGCAGACTTGTCTTCTACCTTTATCACAACTGCCCCTGAGGGCACTAAAGTTGTCTACACCAACACTTCAGTCATCTTTTTTAAGAGTTACATGACACGATCATGGGGCATGCCCGCCTTGTTTGTACACAATTTTCTATTTTATCCACCTCATAGAAGGTGAGGTCCTACCGATTCCTTTTTTCTCCAATGGATTGCTCTGAACAATCCCATTATTTCTCTATCTTACAACAACATTCTCAGTAGAAGAAACATTGATGGATTTCGGCTATACGTATGCTCCTAACCTCATCCATCAGGGGGCATCTGTTATCACTGAAATTTCGTCCTCACATGGTTACAAGAACTTAGCATCATCAAGCAGTAATGAAGTCATTCATGGACCTGAATTAATACCACAACATTCAAAAAAGGCCAAAAACTATACAAAGTAGTGAAAAATTGAAGAGCTCTTTGTAGACATTGGGCGTGCGTGCACATGCACGGAACAGGAATGTAGAAATCGTGCACAGGCGAACGATGCACGACTGCTAGTGCAAAAAGTCATGCACCTACTAAACGACGCATTTATGGAAGTGGTCAGCCTCCCAACCACTTATGGTTCATCTCCCAAGCCGATTTGACCCTCAAATCTGGGCTGGATCTGACTGGTGGGCTAGTCAAAGACCTAATAATGCCCTAAATGGTCTCTTTTCACACTACAAAGCAGTTAAACAATAACCCAAATCAATGTTATAAAAAGCCATGAATGCACCTCATTTTCTTAAGGAATTGAAAGTAATGTTATGCTGCCTAGATTGTTTTGAGGAATCCATCCTTGACAAAAGCATATTGGCACCATTACATTGGACAATCCACCTCACCATTGAGTGGATTTGTAAAGAGTTCTTTCATCACCATTTTCATTTTCTTTTGTTGTAAGAAGAGCTAGCTAGTGAGGGTCCAAGAGACTTCCCTTGGAGGAAGAAGGGACTCATAGTCCCCTTTCTTCTTGGTGCTTTGTTTTCATCAATAGATCAGCCTCAAACATTGGTGACATGGGTCTTTTGGTTCTTTTTGTTTCTATGTCCCTATGCTCATGATTTTAGTTTTTATTGCATCTATTAGTTTAATTCTTAATTATAGTTTATGTTTTCTTTCTCTAACTCTTTTCTCTATAGCTGTCCTGCTCAGCAGACCCAACTGAGCTTGCAAGCACCTCTTATTTTCTCACCAAGGTGACGAAAGAGGCGACACAACCAACACAGTGATATTTATAATATTTACAAACCAAGTGTTCAACCATAGGAAGGTCGAACCGCTTCTAAATTCAACAAATTACATTACTGGTGCCCTAACTTCCAAAATAGAGCGATCCAATAATCGCCCTGCTTAAGAACTTAAACTGATTTGTCAAGGGTTGAGTAGCTAGAGGGGGCAAGCATGAGAAAAAACCATGTTCTTGATTCGCCCACCACTGGCTTCCAATACCATAACCACCAAATCACCCACCATTTTTGTGCAAGGCGCAATGCTGGACGAAGCGTCGGACCAGGTACCGGATCGAGTACTGGAAGGATCGTTGGACTGAGTGCCGAAAGTAGAAACATGATGCGTTTTTTCCCTATAACACCAAAAAACGTGAATTAGATCTTTGGGAACATAAAATGTGATGAATTATACTCAATATTGACATCAAACACGAATCATACATAACTGGTGTAGATCATACCATTTTAGCACAAAATTCTTCAAAAATATTCTCCAAAACATGAAAAACGCATATGTACATTTGGAAGAAGTGTCTAATAACTGTCATAAATTTGATCATGTCTCAGGCCCAACATTACCCTCACACTTATGATTTTGCAAGTCCCACTGCAAACAAAAAGAAATTACCCCTCGTGACTAGGATTGCTGAGGAGGATCATCTTTGGAAGCTTCTCCTTCTTGCTATGAGGACTTTTCCTTGTGGCTCTTGTGTTTCTTCAATTGTGCTATGAGGCTGTAGTTGGATTTGGTCATCTCATCAACCAAGCGTTGAAGGGAGATAACCTTTTGTTTAAGGACTGCATTATCATGATGAAGGTGTCTGTCTAACGTCTTCCTTTCTTCCAAATCTTGGAGAAGCTGATGGTTTTATTTTTGTAGCTTCTCAATGGTTGGGACAGAATTGGTGATCTCTGAGGAAGGCTTAGATCCTTTGAGGGATGTGGACAATCTATCAGTTTTAGGATCTAGTGTAGGCAAGGGTGAAGTAGGAGTGATGGGGGATTGACAAGGAGAGGTAAGTTCTTATTTTTTCTTTCTTAGTGGCTCTAATATGCCCACATAAACTTCCCTAAGTCTCTTATGAGGGATCTCAATATTGGAGGACACTTGGAGAATCCGAAGCAGGCATGGGTTTTGCATAAGGTTTTTCTCTTGTGCTTTGGGTACTCTTTCGAAAGGGTCCTTTACCAAATCGATTGGATCCCCTCCTATTTGTGGGAATGATGGGAAATTATTGTTGGATTGATTCTTGGATATTTTTAGGTGTAGGATAAAGAGAGATTGAAGGCATTGGGGGGTTAACAATAGCATTATTTTGGTCTTTTCTCTTGGTCTTTTTACCCGATGAAGAAGTAGGGATATCAACAAGATTTTTTTATTGTTCTGGCAAAGAGAGGGTTTGTGCAAGGGGGTTTGGAGTTCTTGGAGAGCGAGGCTTGGATGGAGAGATAGTTCTTAGGATAAGTGGATTTTTTCTAGTCTTAATTGTCAAGTGAGTGTTTGCAAATTGATAGAGAAAGGCATCCCAAGTTTGCCCTTGTTTCTCTAGTTCGGCTAGAACAAGGGGTTTGATCAAGACATGGTGAAAGATATTATTGTGTGGGTTAGTCACATTCTTCCTCACTTGAGAGGACATCTTCTCCAAGATTTTTAGAAAATAGAAGGGGAATTTCAAAGGTTTGTTGAACAGAAAATGAGCCAGCAATCTAAAATGACAAGCTTTGAAAGTGGAGTATCTACCTTCGCATGTAATCAACCTCATTATGATGATGAGAGGGTTGATCAATTCCACCTTTATCCACTCCCTAAAATATCCTTTTGCTCCTAAAATATTCTCGAATTCGGGCTTGAAAACGCTGTTATAACTTGAGTGCGGCAGTTGGTCGTTTTTGAACCATCTATCTCTCATTCTTGGGAGCTTCGTAGCTGCAGCAATGGACCCTTCCAATACTTCAAAGGAAAGAGACCCCACGTGTGTTGTCTTCCCATTGAAATCGATGGAAAATTGCATGGAGAGGCCATCATCGTGGCCCTACAAGCTAGACAAAAATGGCCCCCATCCTGCACGCAAAAACACCTCTCTGCATTGTGCAAATTTGGGAATGGAAAAAAGATCTGCATAGGAATAGGGTTCATACCTCTTGGGGATTATGGAAGAGGTGAAATTCATCAAGCAAGGGTGCGAATGAGCCAAGAGATGGCACGAATTGGGCATGGGCTGAACGTAATTCAAACAGGTGAAGAAATGGCAGAGGTTGGGCACGATTCCTTAACGCATGGAAGAGAAAATGGCAAGGTAGAATTAAGATAATGGTTTCCCAAACCAATAGCTGGATTTGCCTATAGTGGATTAGGTTACACACATGTGCGCATGGGATACCATGTGTGGAAATTTTGAATTCAAAGGGCTCGTTTCTGGGGGAAATGTAATGATGTGCAGTTAAATCAATGTCCAAGTCTTTTGACTTGGATATTTGATCATGAACATGTAAAACATCTTCAATCAATTGCCTACAACCAATTCAATTGAATGTAATTGAGTTCTGGTTACTTGGAATCTAGGAAAGTTACTGGTCTATAATTTATATGGTGCTTTGTCCGACACCTCATACGACATTTCATATAGCACCTCATATGGTACTTCATACAGTACCTTTGTGTTAAATACATTTGCGCTTCTTATAATGGATAGACTACAAATTTGAAGTATTTTTGACAATTACAGTGGTAAATGAGTAGAGGCAAAAATTTCCCTTGTTGATTTTGCCATCATGCTCACTCAATCCTCTTGCATATGACATATAATGTCAAACCTACAATGCACATCTTGTAATGAAAGATAAACCGATAAAGAGTAGTATGTTAAGTATATGTTTAGTAGTTTATAGCACACATGAGTTTAGCACTTTAAAAATAAAAATGACTATTAATGTAATAACCTATATCATGGAAACAATACAAAAACTCTTGCAAAGATTTATTTCTCCAGCAATGATCATTTTTCAGCTCATGAATCCCTCCCCCAAACCTAAGTATTGTGACACCTCACAATCAAATGTATAGGAAACCAGTCAGTATCCCCCAATAGCTGAAGATTTATAGTGTGTCAAGTGTAAAGATAAAATTTCATAGATTGTTCTGACGAGATGGTTAGAATATGGCCCCACATATAGGATAAGAGATCCTATATATAGATAAGAAGAGATAGGAAAGAGAGTTTCAAGATAGTATTACAGTTATTTACCAATGACAAGTTTATGGAGTTCATTAACCTTAGCTTAAACACGCATACTTTATGTCAGCTTTGTCTGCAAGTAATGTCATACATTAGGACAAGTTTAAATTTATTATTTAATTTTGTCATATTACCATCCTCGCTAGGTAGAATGCCCCGCTGCCAGCAAGCCTGTTGAGTACTCCGATGGGTTTACCTAGTCATACCACAGGCCGACACTTGCTACCAGCAGACCTATTCAGTATCCTGATGGGTTAGCCTCTTACACCCTCAGAGATTGGCCCTCCATATTTTAAGATTTTAGTATAAGATTTTTTTATGCAAGATGATGGGGGGACAGCTCTGAAAACAAATTTTCTTTATTTTTTCAATTGGGATGGTATTTATGTTAGAGGATGACTTTATATTATATTAATTAGTGATTGTCCCGATGTAAGGGGTACTTAAGTGGACATGACCTATCTAAATATATGATATAATCACGCTATTTAGTGTGTAGTGGATGGTACCATTGAGAAAGAACAAAAAGGTATCTCTAGGCTCAACTTACTTTCTTCCTTTGTAGTTATTGTGATGTTTCCATGACTAACTGCTAATTAGACCTCCTTGTTACTCTTTGATAAAGACACTTGACCCACTGACTCAAGTTTCTTGGAAAAACTATATGAGAAACCTCTAGGCTTGATAGTTATGGTATCAATTCCTTATAAAGTGGTGAAGAGTTTCAAGAGCAACTGCTTTAGAATTCTTGAAAAAAAAATGAGAATTTTTGCAAAAATATGGTTGATTACAGTAAGTCAATATTCATTTGATGCTTTAGCGAACACAAAATTCAAGTCTAACAATTTTTGAAGAAATATCGTTGAAACTATGTACTCTTGGTGAAATAAATACTTACAGAAATCTCTATAATTGCCTTATTAACAAAATTCAAAACCTATTTACATATATACAGTAGGAAATTCAGAAAAAATTTCAAGAACAAGGGGGGACTTCCCCATCTAATAAGGCCAATTCCTTGTTAGTTGACATGACTTGTAGAAAATCCTCTCTGGAAATGGGCTTATGATAAAATTTAAGTCAGTGTCCATTTACCACAAAGGAGACTTGTCCATCATCAATTGTTTTAATTTTTACAGCTCCATTTTCATATATAGTGTCTACCTCATAAGGGCCCAACCACCGGGTGGTGATTTTGCCTTTGAAGGTTTTGAATCGGGAATCAAACAACATCGCCCAATCACCAGGTTGGATGTGTTTTTTCTTAATAAAATTGTCATGGCACTTACTCCTCTCATTTTGGACTAATATTGTTTGTTGGATGACATCTTGCTTGATTTCATCCAACTCATTCAATTGTAGGGCTCATTTCTTCTGAGCCTCATCCAGGTTCAATCACAATTCTTCGAAAATATGAAAGGTCCTTACCTGGAATTCTATAGGTAGAAGTACTTGTTTCCCATACACTAGCTCAAAAGGGGTATGCCCAGTGGTATTTCTCCAGGTGGTCTGATATGCCCACAAAGCCTCTGGGATCCTATTAGCCCAATCTCGGTGATGTAATTGAACAGTCTTGGTCAAGATGGATTCCAAAACTTTGTTTGTGGATTCTACTTGACCATTGGCTTGCGGGTGGTATGGAGAATATTTACATTGTTTAATCCCATATTTCTCTGTTAGCTCTCTCATCAGCTTGGAAGTGAATTGAGTGCCTTGGTCGGTAATAATTTCATGAGGGACATCAAAGAAGGTAAAGATTTATTCATAGGTAAATTCGACAACAAAATTCTTTGTAGCCTTGAATAGGTCTTTTGCCTCTACCCATTTGGTGACATAGTCCGTACAAACCAAAATATAGTTCTTCCTACGGGATATGGGTGAAATTGGTCCTACAAAGTTGATGGCCCATTTTTCGAAGGGTTCTATCATAACTTGGGCACGCAAATGAATTTCATCAGTTGATGTAGGTCTTCCTATCCTTTGGAAACTATCACAACTTCTCACATACTTGGAAGCATCCTTGAAAATGCTAGGCCAGTAGTAACTTGAATGTAACAGCTTATATGTTGTACGTTTGTTAGAAAAATGGCCACCACATGGTCCATCATGACAACTTTGTAGTATTTAAGGTACCTCATCCTCTCGGACACATCTATGAATAATCAAATCAGGACATGTGCAAAAAATATCATGACCAACCCAAGAGTAATTATCACTCTGTGTAATAATTTTCTTCTTTTCATGAGGTGACAAATGAGACGGTAACTTCCTAGTGGCTAGATAGTTTTCCATATCTGCAAACTATGGAGTATTGACAGAAAGGGAAAAAAGATGTTCATCTGGGAAACTATCATCTTTAGGGATATCACAGTGATATTAAATTCTTGCAATAACAAAAGCTACCTGGTCACTCGACCATTAGTAATGGGTGTGTTCATGAGGAATCTAATGGTGGAACGATCGGTATGTACAAATAGTTCATAACCTGTAATGTAATGAAGAAAATTTTTAATAGCATGAACAACTGCTAACAATTCTTTTTCGGTCACTGTGTAGTTCAACTCGGCAAGGGACAATCTCTTTCTCACAAAATAAATGGCATAGGACTATTGGTCCTCTTTCTTCCCTAATACCCATCCTATTGTGGTGTCGGAGGCATCAATGGATATATGAAATGGGAGAGTCCAATTGGTCCCTCTAAGAACTGGTGCCACAGACAACTTAGCTTTCAGGGTTTCAAAGGCAGTTTGACACTGCTCAGTCCAAACAAAATCAACATCTTTTATTAGTAATCCAAACATAAGTGCAACAATGTTTGTAAAATTTTCAATAAACCATTGGTAATATCCGGCATGTCCAAGAAATATTCTCACCTCTTTCTGAGTCTTGGGGGGTGGAATTCTAACGATGACCTCAATATTTCTAGGATCGACTTTTATCCCTTCATATGAAACATGATGTCCTAGAACCACTCCTTCAGTTAACAAAATTTTTCATTTTTCATGACTTAGAGATAGGTTCATTTCCTGGCATCTGATGAGGAATTTTTCTAAGTTGTCTAAGGCTTCCTGATAAGTGTTACCATAGATTATGAATCCATCCATCTAGACCTCCACACAATCATGAATACGATCAAAAAATATCCCTAATACTGCTCGTTGAAATGTGGGAGCATTACAGAATCCAAATGGTTAGACCCTATAGGCATAGGTGCCCCAAGGAAAAGTAAAGGTAGTCTTGTACTGGTCTTCGGGTGCTATAAGAATCTAATTGTACCCACTGTACCCATCTAGAAAGGAAAAATACTTCTTTCCAGACAAGGTATCTAGAACTTGGTCAATGAAAGGGAGAGGAAAGTAGTCTTTCAGAGTGGCTTTGTTGAGTTCCCAGAAATCAACACAAATTATCCATTTCCCAGTCACTTTATTTGGAACCACTACAAGTGGGGATACCCACTTACTGTTAGAGATGGGATAGATAAATCCGACATTTAACAACTTTTGGATCTCCTCCTTGACTATATCTTTAAGTGTAGGGTTCATCCTTCTCTAGGGTTTCCTAACTAGTGTTACTTCCCCCTAGGTATATATGTGATGGATGCATGTGTCAGGGTGTATACCCTTCATGTCAGTGTATTCCCAGGCAAATGCTCTCAATTGTTCTTTAAGGATATCTACTAATTGTTTCTGTTGGTCTGTATCTAGCCTGGAGTTTATATGTAAAAATTTCCCTGGACTAATCTCGTAGGGCATAGTATAAGACATGGAAGACTCATCTATATTGAATATAAAATATGTCGAAGACAAAATGGATGGGTCTAATGGTTCTTGAAATTATTCCCCAAAAATGTACTCAAATTGGGGAAAAGACTGTGAAAAATCCACACATGTGATAGTAGAAATAAACTGGTTTAGCACATTTTCTATTGTGTGTTCCTAAGGTTCCCATGCATGGTCACTTGGAAATACAGTTTCTTCCCAGTCCTCATTCTCATATGGAAATTCAAGCCACCATATATTCTCCATAATAGGTTGAGCTGGAGGGTAAATGATGAGCTTCTGAATAGAGAGAACATTTGAGATGGTCATTTCCCCTTCTCTACATCTAATAAATGCATTGGCTGTGGCTAGCCAAGGTCTTCCCAAAATGATGGGATGGCCTTTGGCAGGATCCTTTGAGTGAATAACAAGAGAATCTACTGGGTACTCCCATGAGGCTAAAGTAACCATGGTATCATCTAAAATTCCTTCAGGTATAACCCTAGTCTTATCTGCTAATTCTAAAATGGTTGGGGTAGGTCATAGAAGAGGTTGTAACTATAATTGTTCGAAGGTAGTAGTGGTCATAACATTGATGGCTGCCCCTAGGTCTATGAGAGTGTTTCCAATGGAAACCTGATTAATGGTTATGGTCACTACAGGGTTTCCTGGGTTCCCATACTTTTCTAGTTTTGGCTGCCCTGATATGTATTCAGAAAGTACTCCTATCAAGTGTACTATAGGGGGATCCTTTGTCTTCCTACCTGGATTCTTAATACACAATTATTTGACTACCTTACTGTAGATTGGAATGTCTTTAATGGATTGTATCAGGGGAATCTTGACACAAATATTTTTCAATTCATTCAAAATATCAAATTCTGGTCGGGTGGTAGGTTTCTCGATTACCAATCGGTATGGATAAGGAGGGACCTTCATAATTTATGAAGGTTCATTTTGAGGAAGCTTGGGTTCTTGATTCTTTAGGATAATAACATCTTCCCACCTAGTGTCATCCGTGGGTTGTTTGGTGGTCTCTTCTTCTTCTTCTTTCTGGATGACTACTGAAGGTCTCTTCCTCTCCAGAACTTTTCCCGATCTTAGTTGAATTTCCTGTAATGGAATAGGAGTGATAACATATGTTGGGAAGGTCTACGTCTCAACATTGTGAAGAGGTTGAGGGGGCTTATTATTGGGACTCAACACTGGTTGTGTCGGTAATAGTGTTGGTCTCGGGGAGCTTGAATTTTGGTATTGTAGTGGTTTCTATTGTGGAATAGGAGGTAAAGGTAGTGTAACAAAACCTAGAAAAAGTTGTGGAGTGTTCGGTGAGAAATGAGGATAATGATGGTTGGACATAGGGATAGGTGGAGTTTGAGGTTTTCCTTGGTTATGTCCTCCTATCCATCCTTGAAACCAAGGATTTTGGTACTGAGTAGACCAGTTTTGCCAACCTGGTGAGTTCCACTATTGTTGTTGTTGATAATAGGGTGGAACTTGAGATTGTAGATCCAGGTATGTGGGTTGGTTCCTAGGCTTCCATGGACTCCTAGGTGCATAAGAAGACTCCCCAGGATATCCACTCCTATAGATGGCTAATAAACTAGGCAATGCTGGACATTTTTTGGTCACATGGTCTTCAGTACAAAAGCCACAAACTGAAATGTTATCTAATGAGCATCCCCTTGAGGAATGCTTCCTCCTGCATCTTGGGCAATATATGTTCATTGCTGAATTTTCCTCCTCCTATTTCTTTTTTATTTTTAGGGTTTCTAACTAGGAACCTATTGTGCTTAAGATATCTGTCTTGAATTTCTCTAAAAGGTTCCCTATCTCTGCTCTTTTGATACCACCTGAACTAACTAGTTTTAAGTTCCTATTATAAGGGTCCTGAACATTCTTTCCTATCTTGGCTCTACTCCTTTAGTAATTTTTACACATTTCACATATTTCAACAAATGGTCTATGAGAGATGTCACATGATGCCATCAAGTTAAGAATCTCTAGATATTGTTATGAAATTCCTTTAACGAAAATATCCCTAATTGCATCCTCTGGGAGGTCATCGCATTTTGACTTCTGGGAGATATAAAGAAATCTTTCCATATAATCTTCAAGGGTCTCGTCTTCTAACTGTTGGATCTTAAATCTGTCATTACGAGACTCTTTGGTCTTGCAATAGTCTTGGTAATTTTTAATAAAGATGTCTTTCATGGATTCCCAAGACCTAATACTAGATTCTCCCAACCCCATGAACCATCTTAGTGCAGAGTCTTTGAGGGTGGCAGGAAAAAGTTTTAGTTTCTGGGCATCTTGTACGTAGTTGTAGCTCCTACACAAGATGTCAAATTCATATAGGAAGGTGTCTAGATCTTCACTGTTTTTACCATAAAAGGTAGGCAGTGCTGAGACAGGAATATTATTCATGTTGACATTTGGAGTGGTGTCTAGAATCAGAATCCTAAAAGTAGTTTTGGATTGGTTTCCATTTTCTTCTTCCTCCCCATGTCTTACATTGTTATGGTCTTCCTGATCATCCATATTGTCTTGGTTTCCAAAAAGAGAGTACCTAGGTGGTTTTATCTTTGAAGAGAACAAGGTTTCCCTTTGATTGAAATGTCTTCCTACGGATTGGATGTCTGGGACTCTACTTGAGCCAATTGAGACTATTAGTGCCAAATTTTATGTGTCAGTTTGAGAGATGATTACATTAGATGAACTACCAAAAAAAATGTTCACCTGTTCAGGGTCTATGATGTCCTCAAAATTAGGGTCCCCTAGTGGTGGTGTAAAATAAAAGGTTGTATTGTTTGGTTCTATAGAAGGCTCAATTGGTCTTGCCTCCTATCCTAATATGATTGATTCTTCAATTTCTTGTTCTATAGTGCTCCTTGTGTTAGTCTCTTCGGAGACTATTTTAGCTCTTTGAATTGAGCTAGCTTCTGTATTTTGGTATCGGTCTGTGGATTTTATAAGTGGAACGTCCCTTCCCCCAAAAAGGTCGAAAGGAACCTTGGTTGAAAGGTCTGATTTAGATTTAATGTATCTACCTTTTGGATCTCTAGGTCTATTCATGGAAGAAACAAAAAACAAAAGAAAAATCTATCATTTGGTTTTTAGGTCTATTCATGGAAGTAAACAAAAAGAAAAACTACCATTGGGTTTGGGGGAGCCTGCAATAGTAGATGCAGATGTTCTTACCTCTCATCTTAAATTTCCCCCACCACCAATCTAATGCTAGGGTCTAGGAATGATCTATCTCCTAACTACTTCTTACCTTGAGACAACTCCCCGACAATGGCACCAAAAACACACTAAAACCCTCAATTAAATTGTCAAACTAGGGTAAATAAACTTAGAGTTGTAGCAAAATATATGCCAAAGGTAGAAGGGTTGGTAGTAGTATAGTCTAACTAAGGAAGGTAGTTATCTATGGATATTCTATTCAAGAAAACCTATCTAATGAGCAAACCCTACTAAGCAACTTGAAACTATGTAACCTAAGTACTTTTGGACCAATCATAGATGGATAGTTTTAAGAAAGCAAGTAAAAACCCTATGTAAAGCAAACTAGTTCATAACAATAAGCAAAAAAAACTATTAAGCATAAGGATAAGAAAATAACAAAAGAAAACTACTTTAACTTGCCAACCTAAATTCAATGAGAAACTACCCTATGAAAGAAAGTAAATAAACAAACCAACAACTATTTTATTAAAGCAGGTAAACAAGTAAGCAAAACAACTAGCTAACCTATTAAAGAAAGTAAACAAGTAAGAAAAACAACTAACTAACGTATTAAAGCAAATAAACAACTAACTACTCTAAGATAACTTCTACTGCAAGTAATCTAATTAAAAATTCTCATTGACCAACTATCTAGCCTAAGAGGCAAGTGGACTATATTCTTAATTCAAACTTCAAAACTATCTCTAATTCATAAAAGGAAATATATTTAATTGAAAGCAAGAAGGACTAACAACTAACCTTTAATCTATGATAAGAAAACCACTCTTTAATCTACCAAAGCAAAAGGCTATCTATCCTACAACAACAATAAAACTATCTTCTAAACTATGAAAGCAAGAAACTATATCTTCTGATCTACAAAATCAAGAAACTATATCTTCTAATCTACGAAAGCAAGAAACTATATCTTCTAATCTATGAAAACTCAAATATAGTGTTGGTGGTTGTGTGAATGTCTCCGGTGTCATATGATATCTCGATGGCACTTTACAAAAAAGGATAATTCAAGCAGTGTAAGCTCAACATTGATCTCAATAGAAAAGTGAAAGGTATGGATTAAACAATCCAATGAGAATTTAGCCATTAAGGAAACAATGTTAATTACCCTGCATATTCATGAAATTATTAACCATCAACAATATAATGAGATTATAATTGTACTTCTATTCTATGTAAACAAACTTCATAATTAAACTCAACCATTAACGAAGAATATAATTGCAATCTAATTCTAGGAAAGAAATTACATGAAATGAAACTATGCTATATCTATTCTAACAATTCAAACTGCAATAAGAAAATGCTTAAGAACAAAAATTAAAACATGACATTAAAAAGTAAACTACCAAATACATTAATCAACAACTAATTAAGCAAGATCTACATAAAAATGAAATAAGCAATCTATAATTAAAAACTGAAATTAATCCTATCCATCCATCAAATCCTTGTTCAATAAAACTCAAATTAAAACTCTGTTCTACTCTTTTTAAAACTTTGTTTTAAATTTAATTCTAACAACATAAATAAGATACAATCTAACATCTAATTGAACACGGGGTTAGTCTAGGAATTTGAATATTCATTCCTAACTACACGATTAACACATACTAACACAAGTCTTCGTATTAACCTGCAAAAGAGAGTTAAAATGATTAAACTACAACAACAAATTAATTAACAAAGTAATAATGCATGTACAAGAAATGAAAGAGACATCTAAGCTATGAAATGCATAAGTAACCTAAAGAACAGTTACTGGACTGTTAGTGGCCCCCCCTAGCAAGTCGTGGTCACTTCCTAAAAGCACACCATGAACTCAACAATTTGATTTCACCATGAAAACTCAAAAACACAGTTTTTATGTAATCTGGTAATGAAAAATGGCAAAACAAAGTAAAAACATGTTTGTCCCTATCACATTGGTACTTTGACTACTTCCTAGCTATCTAACCACGATGGTGGTATTTATAATATTTACAGACCAAGTGGTCTACCATAGGAGGGTCAAACCACTTCTAAATTCAACAAATTACATTAATGTTTCCCTAACTGTCGAAATAGAGCGAGCCAATAATCGCCCTGCTTAAAAAATTAAACTAAGTGGTAAAGGGTTCAGTAGCTGGAGGGGGCAAGCACGAGAAAAACCCATGTTCCTGATTCACCCACCACTGGACGCCAATACCATAACCACCAAATCGCCCACTATTTTTGTGCAAGACGCAGTGCTGGACGAAGTGTCAGACCGGGTATCGGATCGAGTACTGGAAGGAGTGCCAGACTAAGTAGCGGAAGTAGAAACGTGATGCGTTTTTTTCCCTGTAACACCAAAAAACGTGAATTAGATCTTTGGGAACATAAAACGTGATGAATTATACTCAATATTGACATCAAACACGAATCATACATACCTGGTGTATATCATACCGTTTTAGCACAAAATTCTTCAAAAAGATTCTCCAAAACATGAAAAACACATATGTGCATTCAACAAAAGTGTCTAATAACTATCATAAAATTGATCATATCTCGGGCCCAACAATATTCTCTCACGTGCCACTATACTTACAAGTATAAGAGGTATTGTTTTCCATAACTTTCACATGTTTGGAAAATTTGTATATAATTCAGTGGAACAAAAATCAATCAAAGAATATTTCATACATGATCCCTCGGAATTAACATGAAGAGTATCAACAAATGCATGTAACTCTTTCAAACAAGCTTCAAAATCAAATCATATTTTTTTTATTCCCTCTCACATATAGTGTATTTTGAAGCTAATGCTTTGAATTATGTTCTCTACCACGAAAATCCTATACATAATGAAAAGGGATAAACAATAATACAGAGTTGAAAAAACAAATATTGGGGAATATTCTATTCAAACTCTCTACAAGAGCTTGGACATATTCTTTTGCAAGTTGTTTTCAACTCTCTAGTGAACCATCAATGCAAGGCTTCACTAGAATCACCATGTGCATGTGCGATCTAGATTATTTTGAGAACGAAATGAAGGAAGAGATATAACAATGAAATATACATAGATATTGCAATATACACAGAAATATTGCAATAACCACAAAGATACAATAATGCACAATTTTTATTATTGAGAGAATGTACAGAAACTGTAAAATTATAGAGTGAATGACTCACTCGAATGGTGACAACTTATCTCTAAGAAGAGATGTGATGGATATGCTCATTCACAAGAATATGATGATGTTTACAATGAGTCTCTAGATTCATTTTTAACATAAAGAAAATCGAAAACCCTAACCCCAGAAGATGAAACGCCAAAAGGCTTGTGGGCCCCGATGGGGGTAGTTGGTACATCAACTTCCCAAGGGCGTAAAATTTTCATACGATCTCTGTTTGGGGTGTTTTATAACTCGTTAGAATGGTCTAGACAAGGAGTACATATTCTGTTTGGACCATAAAATTCCTTTGGCTATGGAATGGGCGCTGTCGTGTTGAAAAGACATCATTTAGGGCCTCAAAACGACCCCGGAATTTCAGGACCCAAAAAACCATAGAAAAACTGCCAAGGTGGAAACCCATGTTTTGAGCCAGTGGGATACGTGGGTGGCCATCAACTTACTCCTATATCAATCCTCCCCCCTTAGGAAGAAATGGTCTCCATTGTGCCAAGTACCCAGGGAATAATTTGTTGAATCTGAACCTTGGTGAGTTGCTTGCCTTGTTGAAGAAGTTGTCATGCTTAGCTTGTTGAAGGATGTTATGAACCTATTGTTGGAGGGTTTGTATATGTTTAACCAATCTTGCTGCATGACCTTCCTGAGTGTGGGAGGATTTTGTTGGTAAATATGAAACATGAAGAACATGAAGGGATTTATCGTAACTTGGTTTGACTAGGCAGTGTTAAGGCACCCCTGTAGGTGCAATAGGAATATCTTGGTTCTCTTATACAATATCATTGATTTGCTTATGTTGGATACAAGGGTATTGGTCCGAGGTTGCAGTGGTTGCAATGTCCTTCTCTTCTGACCAAGTTGTGAAGTGGATAAACATTGCAGTATGAGAGATTACTTTGCGGAACTGTTTTATTGAGATAGTAGTCAGAACTACCTATGGTATCATGTAGGTATGACCCCCCAGAGTAACAATGACGCTATAGGGTCGAGACTCATAAAAAACATGATGCCTCCACATATATGGATAGCCTAACATAACATAAAATACTTCCAGTGGGGAAACATCACACAACACCTCATCCTTGAAGGGCTTGATGTCGTATGACAGGTGACACTGTTGGTTGACCTGAAGATTTCCTTCTTGGTGGAGCCATCTGATGTTGTATGGTTGTGGGTGTTTTGTTTTTGGAAAATTCAACTTATTGAAGACCTCTACTAATATGGGGTTCTTTTGGATTCCTCTATCAACAATAAAATGCAACGGGGTCCTATTTACCCACATCTATGAATGGAAAAGGTGCCCCCCCCTCCTCATGATCCTCTAGTTCTTTTGGTTGGATTGTGGTAGTCATGAAAGTAGAAACGGGTTCTGCATCAATTATTTTTCCCCTTTAATTATTATCTAAATCAGAGTCCAAGTCAGGGCTCAACTCTATTTCTTTGAGCTCGATGACCAATGACTATTTTGAGCGACATTCATCAGTGTTGTGCAAAGGGATTTTGTGGAAGTCGCACCACTTCCCAGCTTCCTTCTTCATCTTCCTTTTTCTTTTATTTTCCTGCGGCTTGGACTGGTTGTATTGAGGTTAGATATTCTATGAGTTAGGGCTTCCTTTAACAAAATTTGGTTGTTGCATATTTGCAGACCAAAATTCTCGCTTGTTCCGATGCTTAAATTTCTGCTGGATTTTAAGAACATATCTATAAGTAGCTCCCAGTGATGAGATGTTCAGAAACTCCATTTCAGTTTGGATTCACCTATGTAGAGCCTCGTGGTATTTAAGAACTAGATGCCAATTAGAGTCTTTGATACCCATCTTGGTGTACAAGGTATGGAAGGTATTTGCGAAATCCAACATTGTTTGGTCCTGTTTATTATGCAGCATGGTCCATCTCATGCACTGGTCATCATAGTTTCCCACAGGATAATATTTCTCCTTGATCATGTCCATAAAAAAATCCCAAGTGGGCTCAACCCCAAATATTCCAAACTCCTCTGTGGAGATTTTCTCCTAGTAAGTTTCCCACCAATGTTTGACATGGGGAAGAGCCTTAAGGAGTGCAAAGGTGATCTTTTCTCTGTTGAAAAAATTATGAACAGATAAATAACCTTCTAGAAAATTTAAACATTTTTCCAAATCATCTGCACCTATCTGACATTCAAATATGGAAATATAAAAATTAACTTGTACCTTGAATGGGCTAGCATCTCCAAAGTGACTGCTTGAAGAAGACGTGAATGTTATCATTGGCAATCATTGAAGGATTTGGGAAAAATTCTCCAACATCTCGTTCCTCTGTTGCATGAGGGATTCTGCGAGAAACAACTTGATGGGATATTCTCTTCCACGTATATTCCACCATGGGAGGACACTTGGGATGGATAGAGTGTTTATCCTCAAGGAAAACTAGCTTGAGACCCAACTCTCTATATCGTGACCTTGTCAGGAATATGCACAAGAAATGAAAAGGAGTAGTCTGCTTTGATACCACTTATCCAGATTATTTTGAGAATGAAATGAAGGAATATATATAATAATTAAATATACAAAGATATTGCGAGAAACACAAAATATTGCAATAAACACAAATATATAGTGCTACACAATTTTTATTATTGAGAGAATGTACAAAAACTGTAAAATTACATAATGAATGACTCGCTAGAATGGTGGCATCTTATCTCTGAGAAGAGATTTGATGGCTACACTCATTCACAAGAAGATGATGATGTTTACAATGAGGCTCTAGAGGCCCTTTTAACATAAATAAAATCCAAAACCCTAACCCTAGAAGATGAAACACCAAAATCTTTACAGGCCCTGATGGGGGTAGTTGGCGCATCAACTTCCCAAGGGCATAACGTTTTCATATGATATCCATTTGGGGCGCTCTATACCTCATCAGAAAGGTCTATCCGAGGAGTACATATTTTTTTCATACCATACCATGAATTTGGTTATAATATGGGCACTTTCATGCCAAAAACATGTCGTTTAGGGCCTCAAAACGGTCCCATAAGTTCAAGACCCAAAAAACTATAGAAACAATTCCAAGGTGGAAACCCATTTTTTGAGCCAATGGGATAGGTGGGTGCCCACCAATTTCCTCTTGGATCAATGTGGAGTTTCTTCAAATCACAATTCATGCCTATGAACAAGTCCCTCTTTATGAATAATTTATAGATAACCAAATTTAAAGGCATCTAAAAATTTAGATAAGTCGCATGCATCATCCGCAATGTGAGGCTTCTTAAAATACACCTTTTTAAAGTGTTTAATATAGTAAAATCTATGGTTTCCCCTAAAGAGGTAAAATCAATGTAATTTTCTTGGAATTTCTTATTCATCTTGTTTAGTTCACACATTACATATGGAAGCATATGTAAACAAACCTAAATTGAAAAGATCCTTTCATCATCATAGCATGAGTCATTCTTTTCATGTTTCCACCAAGTCAATATGGGAGGCATCCATACAACACTCCTTTCAATGAGTTGACCTTTTAAGAACCATATAACTCCATGGATTTGAAGAGCTTGAAGAGTTTCAGGTTGCATATGTTCATGTAGGGAAATAAGTTGACTATTGGGTGAAATTACGGAGGTGGGTAACACTTTCGTGACAATCAGATCTCCAAAATTCCAAAAAACATTTTTTTGGCTGAACTAATATTATTTTTCGGCCAAAAAGTGGAAGGTCAAATCGAACAGTACAGTGACGGTACCCTCGATTTGCGTGTAAAAATTTAGTCGTACGAATTTTTTCCATCCGGCAATATGGTTTCGACCGAAAGATATTTTGGCCGAAACATTCTTTCAGCCGAAAGATTGTTTGGCCAAAAAATATTTCGACTGAAAGAATGTTTCGGCCGAAAAATCTTTCAACCGAAAGATTGTTTATAAATCAACCACGCATCGATATTGAAATGTTTTTTCTAATTTTGTTGGTGTTTGTGAGCATTTGTTTGTGTTTGTGAGTGTGGGAGCAGAGGTCATGAGCATTTGTGAGTGTGGGAATAGAGGTCATGTTGGCGTAGAGGTCGTGTCAGCGGATGTAGGGTTTGTGTAGACGTCATGTTGGAGGGTGGTCGACGAGTTTCCGGTATTTTTCTAAGTTTTAGTTTTTGATTTTAATTTTAATTTTTAATTTGTATTATGAAATTTAATTTATATTTTTAAATTAAAATTTAGTTAATTTGGCGACCCCTATAGCCAAATTGTGGGCACTCCAATGGCTTGGCCACAGGGCTGGGCCCTCTCGGCCAAGTCATAGTCCAGTG